>JH790565.1:0-10666 GCA_000286055.1 Dictyostelium citrinum
CTGTATTTTTCTTAGCTTGATCGTTGAGGTGAGAAGGATCGTAGGATCTTTGAAATTGTTATGGTCTTTTGTTGATAAGTTTTTCAGATCTTTTTGCTGTTGTTGTTTCTTTATGAAATCTAAGGTTTGGGTAATCTTTATACCATACAGCTCGGGCATTTTTATACCTGGAATCGAACACTCGCCTTATCTTATTTAATAATAAATGCCCGAGCTCAGAATCGAACTGAGGACCCTCTGTTATCGCTTTAATACTAAGTACAAGACAGATATAATAACCACTATACGACACGGGCTTATTACAAAATTTTGTGAAATGAACAGCAATTAGCGTTTAGATTATTCAACTCAAAAACAAAACTTATGTTACAAAAGGTTATGGTAATTCTAGAGACAATCTATCAAATATTCCCATTTGATGTAATTTTCCTCTCTACTGATAATTACCCAGGTTGTTTATTACATTTGGAAATTTTATGGAATCTATATTTTTTTTCTGATTTTTTTTTTTCTGATTTTTTTTTTTTATATTTTTATAAAAAAAAAACAATGGTGAACAATACTAAAAATAAACAATTACAAAATAAATATAGTGATCATGATCAGAATGAATTAAAACTACAAAAAAAACAAAAAAATTCAATACCAAAAGAAAAAAGGGAACACATTAAACCACAAAAAAATCAACAACCACAACATGAACCCCCCTTAACACTAGAATATCATAATGAAAATGAAAAATTATTTTGGAAAGTAATGAAAAACAAATATATCAAATCAATAATATATTCATTTTTACATGATGGATCAAACATTCAAAATAAAATTTACAAGTATGATGAAATTTGCTCTGTTCAATTTTTAATAGAGAATAATTTAATTGAACTATTAAAATATAAAGTTAAAAGAGGTGAATGTTTGATTGATTTTCTACCTATTTTAAATAAAAAGAATAATCAGAAATATACACCACCACCACCACAACCAAATGAAGATCTAATTGAAAGGAAATCAATTTTTAAAATAATAAAAAATGATACAGAATTTTATCAACATCTTTTTAGAAATTACAACCAAAATTTCATTTCAAATGAAAAAACATTTTTAGTAAAAGGACACACTACTTCTACATTATCATTACAACTTGAAGATGATGATAAATTTGATTTAAAAATTGAAACTAAAAAACAAATAATAAAAGATGATAATGAATGTGCCTTTAAAATTTTTCAAAATATTAATTCAATTCAAGCAACTGCTGATGATTTTTATGAATCAATATCAAAAGGTTCTATTAAAATTGCCAAATTAGTTTATAATCAATTAAAAAAGGAATTAAATTTTAAAAAACATGAAATAACTGCAAAAGTTTGGAAGAATTACACATTTTTAAATTCAAATTCACCAATGTTTAAAGATTATATTGGAACATCACCTTCCCCAGCACTGTTATTAAATTCTACTTACTCTTCTACTTCTTTTTCTTCCTCTTCTTCCTCTATATCATCACCTCCCAATAATTCTATAATAAATAATAAAAAACTAAACACTATAAATAAATCAACTAATTTATTATTGTTACATTTAAAATTAATTCCACCAAAAGAAATGAATAATATTAATCAAGATATATTTAAAATTGAAATTAAAAATTTGAAAGTGAAAAAATTATTGGAATCTTGTAAAACAATTTCAATTATATTACAACATACAAATTTATTTGATGGCTATATAAAAACATTAAAAAAGAAAGATATTAGTGATAAATACATGGGATTCGAAGGAGAACTTCAAACATATTTACCAAATCCATCAATTGATTTTTTATGTTTGGATAAATTAATTGAAATAGAACAAAATTTGAAAACACAATCAATGGAATCATATGTTCATTCAATAATACCAAATGATCATAATAATAATGTTTTCAAACTATATAAAATGCTATTAACATTCACAGATTATTCAACTGTTTTTAGAGATAATTATTTATTTTTCAAATGTAAATATTTTAATGATTTTTCATTATGTAAATCTGCAATTGATAAACAACTAGCTTATCAATTAGGTTCATTTGAAAATGTTTTACCAAATTCTTCTCATTTAAGTAACCTGTTTCAATTATTTTCATTTTGCCAAAATGAAAAAGAAACTCAAATCAAATTCATTAATCAAGCAATTGATAATATAATTCAATGTTTTAAAGATTCAAAAAAGCCATTAATTAAACCATTAGATTTAATTACAACACTATTACATTTTGATTGGATTGAAATGATTTCAATATTTTATAAAAATCTAAAAGATATAGTAAAGGATGAGAAACAATTAATACCCACCAATATAATTGATCATATAAAATCAACAACTGCATTTGATTTTTATGTTAATAACAATTTAATAACATTTAATAATCATCAAATTAATTTAAATAACTGTTTAATGAAAAAGAGTAGTTTTAATGAACAACAACCATTAAATCTAATGAATCATATTAAAAAAAATCATAATAAAATATATAAAGAATTAATTAACTCAATTGATATAACCATTAATGACCCAATTAATTATACAATTGAATCATTATTATTCATTTATAATAATATAAATGATTTTCAATATTGTTATGATAGAATTAATGTATGGAAAAGAGATAATATTCATTTATCATTAAATCAATTCATTCAATTAGTTAATTGTACACCAATAAATAAGAAATATAATTATCTTTGTGGTAATGGTTCAACTCACATATTAGATCAATTCAATTTCGATTCATGTTTATTAAAGTATAATTGGGTTATTAATAATAAACATCATGATATTCTATCAAATAGATGTGATGGTTATTACGAATCTAAAGTAAATGGATTGGATCCAAAATTTATTATAATATTATATCAATACTATAATTATAGAAATTTAATATTAAATGATATTTTCCCAAGGTTGGATTCTTTAGATCCAATCGTTTTCAATACACCTAGTACTTCTGTAGTTTTTAAAATTACAAGTGCAATTGGTGAGAGATGTGATTTAAAATCATTAGAAATCATTTTAAAATTAATGGATTTCTCTTCTTTTAATAGTGCCTTTTTAAACTATTTTTATACAAATTTTTTGTTTTTGGTAACAAGTATAGCATTAAAAAATGGTCATTTTAAAATTTTTCAATACTTGAAATCAAACTATCCTTTCCTTTTTGATATAAAAATAAGTTTTAGTGGTAATGAAAATAATTTAGAAAGTTTCAGGTCTTATCAAATAAATATATTATTTGATAGATTAAGAGATATATCAGTAATTTATAATCTAGTTGATTTTTTCAATGAATTAAAAAATAATATATTTTTTGATCATTTTAATAAATAAATAAAATAAAATAAAATAAAATAAAATAAAATAAAATAAAATCATATATATTTTTATATATATATTTTTTTTTTAAAATTAAAAATAGGGTTTTTTTTTTTTAATTATTTATTTAGCTTTACCTTGATTAGCAACAGCTTGGATAGCAGCATTTAATTCAGATTCATCAGCAAGATAGTAATGTTTAATTGGTTTAAGATTTTCATCCAATTCGTAAACTAATGGGATACCAGTTGGAATATCCATTGAGACAATTTTATCATCAGCAATGTTATCTAAATATTTAACTAAAGCTCTAATTGAATTACCATGAGCAGCAATTAAAACTTTTTGACCTGATCTATAATTTAAATAAAAAAATAAAATTAATATATATATATATATTATACAAAATAAATATTATTAAATATTATTAAATAAAAAAAACATACAAAATTGTTGGAGCAATAGTGTCATTCCAAAGTGGTAAAAATCTTTCAACAGTATCTTTAAGACATTCAGTTTTTGGGAGAACAGATTTATCTAATTTGGCATAACGTGGATCTTTACCTGGGTAACGTTCATCAGATTCTTCTAGAGCTGGTGGTGGGATATCGTAAGATCTTCTCCAAATCAAGACTTGATCTTCACCATATTTAGCAGCGGTTTCAGATTTATTTAAACCTTGGAGTGAACCATACATACGTTCATTTAATCTCCATTCTCTTGAAACTGGAATCCAATAGAGGTTCAATTCTTCCAAAAGAATCCAAAGGGTACGAATTGCTCTCTTTAAAACACTAGTGTAGGCAATATCAAATGTAAAACCTGCTTTCAATAATCTTTTACCTGCTTCATGTGCTTCTTGAACACCTTTTTCTGAAAGATCTACATCGGTCCAACCTGTGAATTTATTCTCTTTATTCCATGTTGATTCACCATGTCTAATTAAAACTAATTTATAAACCATTTTTTTTTTAAAAGTATTATAGTAAAAAATAAAAAAAAATGAAAAATAAAAAAAAAAAATTTAATGTGCACATCAAAAAAAAAAAAAAAAATGAAAATATTATAAAAATAAAAAAAACAATAAAAAATAAAATAAATTAAAAATTCGGATGCAAAAAAAAACAGTTCACCACACAGGCTGATTGTATTTTTTTTTAGTTTTTTTTTATTTTTTTTTTTACTGTTTTTTTAAATTTTTAAAAAGGAACTGTTTTACTTTCACTAATTAATTCACAAGTATCAGTTAATAACGGATCATTTAAAGTTTTTGGAATTGATTCCACTTTAAGTAATTGAGAGAAAGTACCAATTTCTTTTGGTTTGAAAATGATTGGAACTTTGGTTGTAGTCTTTGGATTTAAAGTTATAGTATGATGATTCAATATGAATGGGGATGGTGATGGTAAACTTAATCTAACATTTAAGGTTGCATTGGAGGCATTTGATATTGATACCTTATTTGTTGAAGATTGCCCAATTTGAACTATACCAAATGTTACTTTATTATCATAAAAGAATAAAATTCCATTTGTATGTTGTTTTTGTTGTTGTGGTTGTTGATGTGGTGATGGTGGTTGTGTTTGCTGTTTTCTTTGTTGTGGTTGATCAGGTTCAAATTGATGAATATGATAATGTCTAACTTCTTCACTCTTTTTTATACCATCTGTTGTTGTTGTTGTTGTAACTGTTGGATTAAATCTTAAGGTATTTTCAAATGTATTGAATAAACTATTATCACTATTATTATTTATATTATTATAAACTGAAGGTTGAGGTTTTTTTTAAAATTGATTTTAAGTTTGTATTATTTGCTGCTGCTGCTGTTGTCGTATTATTAAATGAATTTGTATTTGTATTTAAAACTGAATTTGTTGGAAATGGTAAATTAGTTGTTGCTTTAAATGGTGTATTATTTAAATCCATTTCTGAAAGTACAAATTCTCTTCCATTAATTGGAGTTGTTGTTGTTGGTGTTGGTGTTGTTGTTGTTGTGTTTTTTTATTAGATGATGGCATATTAATAAAAATATCACTATTATTATTACTATTAATATTATTATTATTATTATTATTACTTTGTTTAGTTGGTGGATTACCAATTATTGGAGTAATTTTAATACTTGATAAATTATTAAAGAATAATTCAACATCATCATAATCATCTAAATCGAAATTATAGTTTTGATTATTTGAATCATTAATTTGTTGAGAATTTTCATTTATAAAAGTTTCTTTGAATTGAATATCTTGAATTTCTTCGTCTTTAAATTTGAAGTCAAATAAGAATTCATCATCGAATGAAACTTCTTTACTAGTTGAATCCATTGAATCTGTTTTAAGATTATCCAATCTATTATGAATTGATCTAATCTTTCTTTGACGTGATATTTCATCACCAAAGTATAGTTTAACTTTACCTGGTGATACTGTTGAATTCATTAATGATGATCCATTTAATTGTGATAATAAATTATTAATACCACCACTACCACCACCGCCGCCGCCGCTAGCACTAGTTGGATGAATTTCTAAACGGAAATCAACTTGTTCACCTACACCAATTGAGACACGATCTGGTTTAATTGTTGATTTTGAATTTGGATAAAATGAAATGGCTCTAACAAAACCTGAACGTTGACCAGTATTTTTAACTGTGAATTTACAATAAACTGACTTACCATCAGTACTTTGTTTATTAACATATAATATAATATTATTATTATTTGAACCACGACTTGTATTATCATCGATTGAATCTAAATTCCGAGCAGAAGAAGCAACTTCCATTTTAGCAGAACCACCATAACCGAGTACAGGTATAGAGAATGATAATTGTTTATTCAATGATGAGAAAACAATTACACTACCATGTGGTGAGACTGATAGAGGTGTATAAATGATCTCTACTTCAGTCTTTGAGTTTGGACTAATTAATAATTGTTCACCATTACCAATACTAAAGAATGAGTGAGCGTTTTGTTGTTGTTGTTGTTGTTGTTGTTGTTTGAATGTTGCATTCAAATGTAATGCATGAGGTAATGTACTAGTCAATGTTATGAGTACACTCTTTGTATCACCTAATTTAACACCACCAAAATTAACCACTTTTCTATTGCAATATAGCGATGGTGGTAAATTACTATCATCACCAAATTCAGCGTCATCATCGTTATGAAAGATAACACTTGAATTGTTAATATTTAAATTATCTTGAACATCTTCTGATGAGATTTTAGTTGATGGTGCTAATTTATTGCTACTATCATAATTATCTTTACGTATATTATTAAATCTCTTTGATTGATAAGTTGGCGAAGGCGGTGAAGATGGCATATATAATGTTGAATCCAATGGTACTGTTATACCAATAACATCGATTTTAATCTTTTCTTTAGTTATTGATGGTGTTGATATTATAATTGCTGCACGTTGTAATTGAATATTGTTATTTGGTTGATATTTAATTTGTAATGGTATCATTGAATTTGGTTCAACTGAAAATATTGATGGGCTTATTGAAAATACATCTGGTTGTGTTGAAATACATTCAATATCAATTAATTCACCTCTATTATTACTATTATTATTACTACTATTACTAAAATTACAATACATTGATAAAGTTTCAATTGGATAAATTTTCTTTCTTTCTTCATATACTAATTTAATACCATTCTCTAAAACATAATTTGAAATACTTAATGGTACTCTACTATTGTTATCTATATTTTCATAATCTTCATCATTTTTATCATCTTCATCATCATTGTCACCACTACTACCATCATTAATCTTTTCCTTTTTCAATATGAATTTTGGTGTAAATGATTTTGATTTTTCTTGTTTTATTTGTTGTGATGATAATATTGATGGTGATTGTGTTGGTGATGGATCGATTATTAATGGTTTTTGTGCTGGAATTTTTGTAATATTATTGCTGCTATTATTATTATTATTATTATTAATATTATTATTATTATTATTATTATTATTATTATTATTTTTATTATTATTATTATTATTATTATTTGTGATAGTTGCAGATAATTTAATTAATTTCTTTTGTCCAGTTAATTGATCAATAATGGTTGCATCTGCATTATAAATTTGCTTTTCTGGTAAAGTGAATTTAAGTGAGATTTGATCATTTGATAATTTTTCAAATGAAAATCCTTCACCATTAATTTCATATGTTAATTTTTGACCATCTGGAAATATAGAGAAAAAAAAAAAGAGGTTGCAATTAGTGTATGTGTTAAAAATTAATAATAAAAATAATAAAATACTATATACTACATACTTTGAGACTTTAATGAAAGATTTGAAGTTAAAGTATCTGTTGAATTACATTCACCCATATCCCAATTATTATAACTATATAATAAATCTTCATGATTTAAAATATCAGCAGTTGGCGTACCATTGACCGGAATTGATAGATTGTAAACACCACTTTGTGGAATATATTGAATTCTAAATTCGTCTTCAGTTTCACTATCATTTAAATTCAATGGTACAGTTCCACTACAAGTTAATACTAAGTTTGCATAATGTATACCATTTGATTCTGGTTTTGGTAAATTATCAACATTTGGTGTATATTGAACCTTTAAGAATATATGTGATAATGGTTGAATTATAATTATTGGTGGTAATGGTGCTAATTCTCCTTTTATATTATTTGATGAAAATGATTGTGAATTGTTATTATTATTATTATTATTGATATTGGTTTTATCAGAAACTATTATTCTAAATGCATCTTTATCTAAACCAAAGATATTAATATTTGATAATGTTACAGGTTTTGAGTGTGGATTTGTTACAATTAGATCTCTACTTAAGACCCACTCTAATTCACATTTTCCTAAATCTATTCTCTTTTCAATAACTACCATTGGATATTTAATTATACCATCATCATAATTTTCTTCGCCAATATCTTTAATCTGCTGTTGTTGTGGTTGTGTTCTTAGACGTGGCTGTTGTTGTGTTGTTTGTTGTTGTTGTTGTTGTTGTTGTTGTTGTTGTTGTTGTGATGTTTTAGGTATGTTTTGTTGTTCCTGTTGTGGTGTTTTTGGTTTATTTTGTTCTTGTTGTATTTTTTGTTGATATTGTGAATTATTTATTAAAGAGGAGCCTAAGAATGAATTATTATTAGTTTTTGGTGATTTAGGAGAAATTTGTGTTGGTTGATGTTTTGATTGTTGTTGAGGTAGTTGATGTTGATGTTGATGTTGTTGTGTTTGTGGTTGTTGCGGTAGTTGTTGTTTTGGATTTAAATATCTTTCTTTTAATCTTTGATAAGTATCATAATCTAAATTACCTCTAGTAGGTGTATAACCAACATGAGAAGGATCATTTGGAACACCAATTGAAGCATAGGTTGTATCATTTTGGCCAGTTCTGTTATTAACATCACCACTAATATTTGTTAGAATTGGTGATACATAATTATTCATTCTACCAACACCGCTGCCATTCATACTTTGAGTATGGCTGTTATTATGATTTGGAGTATTTGTTGTACCATTTGGAGTATTTTGATAACCACCAGCACCAGCACCATTCATACTTTGATTTCTACTATTTCTAAATGTTTGATTAATACTATTATTATCAGCAGTAGCACCGCCACCACCATTCATACTTTGATTTCTACTAATAAAATTTAATTCATTATTATTAATTTCATGAGTATTTTGATTTCTTTCATAATGATCATCATCATTTATAGTTTCACCAAATTCAATACCAGAGCCAGTACCTGATAATCTACCCATATGTGGTGATTTATATTGAAAGTAGGTACCAGGTGTTTTTGCTTCACCATTATCTTGAATAAAAACTCGATTACTATTATTTAATGATTGACGATTCATTTGATCAACTTCATAGTTATTATTATCATCATTATTGTTACCATTATTATTATTATTTTTATTATATTGATTATCCTCACCATTATATTGATTATTATTATTATTATTGTCTTCATTATTATCAAGATATTGATCATCTTCATAAACTTCAACATGTGGTTCTTGATGTTGATAATTATTATAGCTATTATTATAATTTTGACTAATATTATTTCTATTATTAATATTATTTTGATAGTCACCATTATTATTGCTGTTATTAATATTATTATTATCATCATCGTCATCATCTTGATAATTTGTTGCTGGTGAGTACATTAAAGATGTATCAATTACACTTTGTCCATTAATGTCAGTGAATTGATTACTACCATTTTGTCTTGTATTTCCAATATTATTAATATTAGGATTATTATTTTGATTATTTATAAAATCTTTATTAAATCTATTATTTTGTGAACCATAGAAGTCAACATCATTAATATCTATATCTAAATAAAATAAGAAAATTATTAATATATATATATGTATAATATTTATATGAGAATAATAAAACATACTTGGATTTGAAACATTGAATGAGAATGTTGTATCACGTAAAATATTATCATCACTATTAAAGTTATCAAATGGTAAACTATTTTGAAAATTTTGATTATTTATATTTGGTGTTTGTTGTTTTTGTTGTGATTGTTGTGGTTGTGATTGTGATCTTTGTAATGGTGATTGTTGATATCTTGATAAATGTTTATTAATGAAACTATCTTGTGATAATCTTTGATTATTTTGATTCTTTATACTATTAATGAAAGAATTTTGTTTATGTAATGCTGAATTACGAAATGATTCACCACCAAAATTATTGCCATTATTACTATTATTATTATTATTATTATCAGGTACTCTTGAATCAAATAATACTGATTGATTTCTATGATTTCTTGAATCATTATCAGTGATATTACCAACATAACTATAATTCTCTACTCTATTACCACCACTACTACTCCCACCACCATTAACTCTTGTATCATCTAAAAATCCACTACCAACATTATTTAAATTAACTTTATCACTACCATTTGAAAATCTACTAAGGAATTGATTATCATTATTACTATTACTTTGATTGGATCCTAATCCAAATTCATCTAAATTACCAAATTCAGTACTAAGATGGTGATTAAAATTATTTAATAAATTATCATCTTCTCTAAATGATAATGAAATTGGGTTAAATTCTGAAAATGGGTTTATGTGTTGGTCCATTTTAAATAATATCTAACTATTGTTTGTTTTTTCTTTTTTTTTTTTATTTTAAAAAAAATTAATTAATTAAATGAATAAAAAATAAAAAAATTATAAATAAAAAGTGTTATATATATAAATATGTTTATATTATTTTATTGAAATAGAAAAAAAAAA
>AJWG01003894.1:0-13625 GCA_000286055.1 Dictyostelium citrinum
CGTTTCAGTGACGAGAATATCATCTTCAATACGAACACCACCAATGTTACGATATTTATCTAATTCAGTGACATTAAAGAATTTGGCAGTTTCCGGATTTGCCAAAGCTTGAGTGAGTAAATGATTGATAAAATAACAACCAGGTTCAGAGGTGATGACCATACCAGCTTTGAGGGTACGAGTGGTTCTGAGTGAATGAACTTTTGGTTGACAATCACCTAAATAACCACCTACATCATGAGTATCTAAACCAAGGAAATGACCTAAACCATGTGGGAAGAAAAATGAACCAATCTTATTAACAATGAGATCTTGAAGATCACCAACCAAGATACCAGCTTTTAATAATGCGGCCAAAATGCAACGTTCAGCCAATTTATGCATATCTACCCAACAAACGCCTGGTCTCATTGCTTCCATGACAGCGACTGAAGCATCCAATACGGCTTGATAGACCACTCTTTGTTCTGGGCTGAATTTACCAGTGGCTGGGAAAGAGCAGGTGATATCAGCGGTATAACTATGGTATTCGGCACCCATATCGAATAAACAGAAACCATTTTCACTGATGGTAGCAGAGTTTGGTTCACCAGCATGACCATAATGGAGGACGGCAGAGTTTTTATTGGCAGCACAAATACAAGTGTAACCAACATTTCTACAACCCCATTCATTGTAAACATGATGAAGGAATTCACTTTCACATTGATACTCTTTCATGCCAACTTTAACTTTACGCATAACATGTTTGTGTGCAGAAACGGAAGCATCGACACAATAACGAATTACCTCTACCTCTTTTGGTGATTTGATTACACGACATTCTGCAATCTCTGGGAATAACAAGGTGTTGTTTACATTGAAGGTCTCTCTTAAACCTGGATATTGTGGTTCTACAAATGTTGAACCACTATCGGTATTGGTACCTAAGATGGTGTAGATGGTGGATGCATTCTTACTCTTCAAGTAATCCATCATTTCATCGACATACAATACTTGATCAACTAAAAAGATTGATTTATAGTATTCTTTGGAATGAATTTCACCCATCCATGTTGCATATTCAGCTGGTAATTTTGGTATACATAAAATGCTAGTGGCTTGTTCATCCAATCCAACAATACCAAAACAATCTGGAATATCTGATCCAAATGTCCAAAAAAAGTATCTCTCTTGTTTAAACAATGGTTCGTGATCGGTATCATATTGCATTGCTGATTTACCACCTTCTAATAAAATAAATGAATTTTCTTTAACTTGATCTTTATCTTTTTTTTTTTTTAATTAAAATTTTAATTTATATTAATTTTTTTTTCTTTATGTGTTGTTGTATTTTATTATTCTTCTTTCTTCTTTTTTTTTTTTTAATAATTTCTAAATAGAATATCACATACGTTTTGATAAAATTTGAGAAACTAATCTTTGTCTATTTTCTTTATGTAAAACTAATGGTACTTTTAATGTATTGTTACCTAACCAGTAATAGCCTGGTGAATATTGACAATTAAGATGTGTTTTTTCACAACAATCATCTTTGCCTTGGTTTCTTGGATGTAGAGACATTATTTATATAAATATTTATTTGCAATATTAATAAAATAAAAACAAAAAAAACAAAAAAGAAAAATATCTTTTCAATTTGGAAAAAAATTAAAAAAAAAAATGAAAAAAATATAAAAAAAAATAAAAAAAAAAAATTAAAAAAATAAAAAAAAATAAAAAAAAATAAAAAAAAATAGTAATTTTTTTTTATCTTAATCGCTTGTTTATTATAATAATCATATAATCTTAAAAAAAATCAAATGATTTTTCGTATCTTGTACCTAATTAGTGTAATATCATTTTTTTAATAACCGAAAACAATTTTTAAAATAATTGATATTTTTTCGAAATAAATATACAAAAAAGAATATTCAAATTTATTTATAGATAATTAAAGTTTATTTAAATAAGAAGTCTTAGTTTTAAAGCTAATAAAAAAAAATAAAAAAAAGAAATTCTATAATTCTATAATTATAAATCCAAAAAAAAAAAATATTTTTTTCTTTTTTTTTTATTTTGGCTTCTTATTATAAAAAAATGGGAAATAGTATTTTAATTAAATTATTATTAAAAAGAAATAATGAAAAAGAAAATGAAAAAGAAAATGACAAATTATTTTTTTCAATTTGGAGGAATAGATATATAAGAAATAAAATTACAAAAGAAATAAAGATTTATTTTAATGCCCATAGAATGATTAGATTTAAAAATTGTGAACAACTTAATCAATATGAATATAAAGATATTTTAAGAAGGGTAATAATTGAAGATCCATCAGCACCATTATCAAACATACCATTGAATATTACAGAATTAGAATTTGATCCAAAATTAGAATTCCCATTCATTAAAACCAATTTACCAACCAATAATATTGAGAAACTTTATTTTAATTATAATTATTCTTATTCAATTCCTTACAATTTTTTCGATTCATTGACAACATTAAAAGAGTTAAGATTAGGCGGTCTTCAAAATGTAAATGGATTTAGAATTTCAGAATCAATCACCAATTTACATATGGGTTATTCAATAAATGGCAAATTAAAGATACCACAAAATTTCATACCCCAATCAGTTACAATTTTAAATACTGGTGAATTAAATATACCATTAGATAATTCAATATTACCCAAGAATTTAAAGGATTTAACATTTGGAAAGGCATATAGTTATCCAATAAAATTAGAACAATTACCAACATCATTAACAAAATTAACATTGTTTTGTGGCAATGATGGTAAAAATCAAATATTACCTAAACTTGGTTCTAATACATCAATAACATCATTAACATTTGGCAATAAATTTACAAATAAAAAAACACAATTTAAAACTGGCGATTTACCACAAAATCTAACATCTCTTAATTTGGGTCATATGTTTAATATGAAATTGGTGAAAGATGTTTTACCAAATTCATTAATAACCTTAAAGCTTTCAAAAAATTATAATCATTCACTCTCTGGTGAAGTTTTACCAAGAGGTTTAAAAATCTTACATCTTGGTCAACAATTTAATCAACCAATTTGCAATGATGATTTACCCAATCAATTGGAAGAGGTTACACTTAGTTGGTATTTTTGCCATTCACTATTAAACTTTCCAAATTCAATAAAAACTCTAATAATGGAAGATCATTTTAAAGGTCCTTTAGAGAAGTTGCCATCATCTTTAACAAAATTAAATATTAAATGTGGTTATTATAGTTCAATAAAGCCAAACATTATACCTTCAACAGTTAAAGATTTATCAATATCATCATATCAAAACACTTTATCAACAAACTCTATACCACCATCTTGTATTAATCTTACAATTTCTTTTGGATCTTTTGACTTTGAAATAAATGATTCCCAATCGAATATTGATTCTTCTTTATCAATTATAACAACACCATCATTTTTTCCAAATTCGATTAAATATTTAAATTTTGGAGTGTGGTCAAATAAATTAATACCATCAAATATTTTACCAACTTCATTGACAACCTTAGTCCTTGGTTCATATTATAATCAGCCATTAAATGGAATTTTAAAATCATTACATTCATTAAAAAATTTAGAATTTGGTAATTCATTTAATCAACCATTGAAATCAAATGATTATGAAATAGAATTTCCTAATAATATTAAATCTATTAAATTTGGATGTTCATTCAATCAGACTATTAAACCAAATTCATTTCCTAATTCATTAAAACATTTAAGATTTGGTTTTGAATTTTCAAACGGTGATAAAGAATTTGACGAGAACTCAATTCCATCATCAATTGAATCAATTATTTTTAATAATATGTCATTTAATCCAATAAATCTTCCAAAGTCATTGACTTCTTTAAATAATAAATTTTTACTTTAAACCAAATAAATAAATGTTTTTTTTATAAATTAAATTATTTAAATTTATTTTTTACTTTTATCATTTGAAAATCCTAAAACATTCATAAAAGAAACAGTTCTTCTTTGCATTAAACCTTTACTACCAGGTGGTGTAGACGATAATGGTGTTGCAGAATTTGGTGAAGTTTGTTCATGAATTGTACCAAGATGACCTGCACTTTGAGAAGCTTGATTTGGGCTATTTACATTATTATTATAGTTATTATAACATATATTATTACTATTATTTAAATTACCATTTAAATTATTATTACTATTACTATTTGTTATTGAATTATTACTACTAGTACCACCATTTAAATTAAATTGAGAATCAGAACTAAAGATTGTGTTTGATCTAGAGGTAGCATCATTTGGTAATGCCCAAACACAGATACTAGAGTCCCAACTACCTGACCAAACTTGTTTTTGAATTGGACGTTCATTGGTTTGTAATGGTTGATCATTTGATATGTAAACAAAACTACTGATGGCATCTTTATGTTTACCAGAGTTTTCACTAACCAAGTGATAATCTTTGGTTGACCAGATTTTTATGGTTGTATCCCAACTACCTGACCAAACGAAATCACCAACCAACTCTAATGTAAAGATTCTACTTGAGTGTGCATTTTCAATGATATGAACTGATTGACAAGTTGAGGACCAAACTTTAATAGTACCATCAGAGGAAGCAGTCCAAATATGATCATCCACTTGAATCATTGCATGAATGGCTTTATCGTGTGCCTTTATCATTTGAACCACTCTTAGTGAGTTAACATCAACTCTGGCAATATTTCCAAGTGTTGCAACCCAAACTTCTTGATCTTTTCTCAATAGACATTCAATTGGTGAATCTAATGAAATCTTTCCTTTATATTTGGTTTTCTTTTTCAAATCATAAATGTGAATTGTATTTACGATGGTACCAACCCACATTGTATTACCGACTCTAGTTATACATGAAGGACCTTCAACAGAGTAAGATTTAATTTTTTGATAGGTATCAATATCCCAAATGGTGATTGTATCATCTGCACTACCACACCAAACCGTATTCATATAGGGATAGAGACAATGAATCCTCTTTTTATCTTTATTTGCTTCGAATAATCTTTGAATGTATTTCTCTTGACCTTCAATTTTCCAAGTTGAAATGAAACCATTGCCTGTACCAGCCCAAACTTGATAGCCATTGCCAACCTTTATCAAACATTGAATTGTACCTTGATTTGGTAATAGCTCTCTATTGAATTCATTTTGAAATGGTTGTATTGAAACTGAGCCTCTTCTAGTTCTAGCTGAATCACCCACAATTGATGTATACATCACCTTTTTATTGGTTGGTGCTATAGATGCTGGAGCAGTTGATGAAACAATTGGTGAATTTGGTAATGCATCAAGTAATGCACTTAATCCAACATTTTCTAATTGTTGTTGTGATTGTGAATGTTGAAGTAATGAGTTTGGTGATAATGGTTGCTCGTTGTTGTTATTATTATTAATTGAATTTGTTATAATTCTACCATTACTTGTATTTATAGTATTATCATCATTGGTTTTTGATCTATTTCTTGGTGTTGTTGCAACTGTTAAAGTATTATCAATATCTAATAAATCGGAAGCCACACTTGTTGAATGACTAATTGTATCATGACTTGATTTATTACGATAACTACTACTACTATCAGTTGAAAGTTGTCTCTTATGATCACTTGTTGTTGTAGTTGTCGTAGTAATTTGTTTTGGAGTTTGATTTGAGGATTCCCCTAATTCATTTACACTAGTTGATAAATTCAAAGGTTTTATAATTGGTGAAGTTGATGAGGATTTACTTGGTGAGGATTGTTGCTGCTGTTGTTGATAAATATTTGATAAATGAATATCAGGGAACATAGCTTCTGCGATTTTAATTAAACGATCTTCAATCTCTGAGAATTTTGGTCTTTGTGAAGCATCATTTTGCCAACATTCAACAATTAATTTGGAATACATTTCTGGACAATCCTCTGGAATCTTTGGACGTTCACCATTGATTACTTTTTCTTCAATTAGGGTCATGAAACCAATATCACCAAAATAATCTTTTCTAGTAACCAACTCCCAAAGAATGACACCAAATGCATAAACATCGGTTTGAGTTGATGCTTCTTTAGTTTTATTCAATATCTCAGGTGCTAACCATAATGGATTTTCAACGCCTCTATTGGTGATGGTATGTTGTAAACCTGATAAACCAAAATCTACAACCTTTGCAATAGTTTGAGCGTTTTCGTTAATCGAAGCCAATAGAATGTTTGGTGATTTCAAATCTCTATGAATGATTGGTGGTGTACTACTATGGAGAAAAGCCATACCACTTGAAATATCCAATGCAACCTTTAATCTAAATAACCAACTAAATTCCATCTCTGGTTTATGAAGGAAGCTATAAAGATTACCATGTGGTAAATATTCGGTTACAATACAAAGTGGATCCAAACAAAGACCTTTCAATTGTACGATGTTTGGATGTTCCAACTCGGACATTACCCAACATTCTCTACGAAATTCATTGAATGCTTTGGAGAGTGAAATGTCATTAATCTCAACTGGACCATCTAAATTTTCTATAGTTTTTAATTTTTTAACTGCAACTGTTTGACCTTGCCAACGTGCACGGTAAACCAAAGCTGCACCACCTTCTCCAATCAATTCCTCTATCATCAATTGATCGAATGGAATTTTAGCACCTGTAAAGTTGGACATCACTAAATCTGGTACCAATAAATCAGTTCTAACATTTGCATCATAGGTTAAACATTTAAGATAACCAGTACCTTTTACAGCGGCATTCTCACAAACATCCAATGGGAAATAGTAACATTGAGGTAATGATAAAAAGACACAATGGAAACATGGCACGAATACATAGGTTGGTAATTGGAAACTATCGTCAAGTAATGATTGAATGGTTTCAATAACATCACGTGATAATGTGGTTGAATTTGCACCACCTCTAACTGTAAAAGATAAGGATTTCTTTGCGTTATTCATTTCTAAAAAGACTGTTTCTTCATCATGTTGTAAGATCATACCATTCTTCCAATAACATTTTGCTTCAACACGTGCAAAATTTAAAATTCTAACCATTAAACGTGAAAAGAAACCATTTGGTACAAATTCGAATTGATATATTCTACCAAATTGTCGTATTAGTGGATTATATGGTCCCCATAGTGATGGGAATATGGCAGGTCTATCATTGAGTAATAATGATGGAATTAAACTTGTACCAGTTTCAAAAGAAGTTGAATCAGGTGATAGATTATAGGAGATTTCAAATTTCTCTAACAGGGAAATTAAATGTGGATGTAAATGAGTTGGATATTGTGGTGGTCTCCAAATTTGTTTTAAACTCTTATGATTTAATATACCATCTTTGGCATAACTATGTTTTGTGGTGATAATGCTTGATAACATGGTTGTAATCCATTGAGGATCCAAGATTACAAATTGTTTTAAACCAGGCTCCTTTGGGAAATAAACCAATGAGCCCAATTGATGTAAAAACATAGTAGCACGTAATAATTCGGCTTCATCAGTGATTGTACAAATAGTACCCATTTGAATGAACTCTGTCCAAGGAATAGTTGGAATGATACGTTTCTTAGTTTCTTCTTTTACAAGATTCTCCAATAACATATAGGATCTTGGTAAACTTTCACCCATATTCGATTGTGATTGAACCAATGCCTCCAATTTTTCACGTAGACTTGTTATACCTTTACCACTGGTACAACTAACTAATTTAATGGCTTTAATATTTTGATAACGTATAAGATATTTCTCTTTCATTCTCTTTTTTTGCATCTTTGCTGTGGTTCTATTTACATCATCCAAATGAGTACCAACAATGATAATGGGTGCATCTTTTGCACGGGTGGTAATCGATTGTAACCAAAATTCAACTCTACTCTCTTCTTCTGCCAATGCACAATTCCAAGCTACAATATAAACTGATCTCTCCGATAAAAAGAATTGATGAGTTGTATAATAGATCTCTTGACCAGCAAAATCCCAAATCGATAAGGTGATGTCTTGTTTCTTTTTAATCATTCTACCATTTTGACTGCTTTCATCCAATTCCTCAAAGAGACAAGAGAAAACCCATTGATCGATTGCAATACCATCGGTTGAAATATTTGGACCACCTGGCGTGGCTTTTTTCTTTTTCTCTTTTAATGTTTTTAAAAGCGTTGTTTTACCAACATTTTCTTGACCAACGATCATCAATTTCATCTTGTAACATTGTTCTTGACCTTTGATTAAATCTTTCAAATAGAGTAGAATGGATTTCAAACCCAATGAAACGATTTCAGGTGGTGGAGTTTTTAAACGAGTACCATCCAATTTCAATTCAACCAAATTGCTCAATAAACCCATGGTTGGACGTAATGATACCAATTGACTATTGTTGTTTAAATTCAATGAAACCAATTGTGATAGTTGACCTATAGAAGCTGGTAATGAATCCAATTTATTCTTACAAACATTTAAAACCATCAATTTCGATAATTGGCTAATTTCATTTGGTAAGAATTGAATTTGATTACCTTCAATCATCAATTTCTTTAAATTAGTCAAAAAACAAACCTCTCTTGGTAATTCTGTCATTGAGTTAAAGCTTAATGATAATTCTTCGAGATTTGTCAATTGTCTGAAAGAATGTGGTAATGTTACCAATGAGTTAAAATCTAAATATAACTTTTCCAATGATTTCAAATCACCAAATTCCTTTGGTAACTCTACGATTCTAGTTTGATTTAAATTTAGAATACAAAGTTTTGAAAGTTTGGTTGGTACGCCAACACCACTATTGGTTGAACTTGAAAGATCTAATTCAGAGAGATCCAATTCAATTAAATTCTCTAACATTCCTAAAACTTCTGGTATAGCTGAGAATCTATTATTCTTTAAATGCAATTTCTTTAATGATTTTGAAAACATCGAAAATTCAGTTGGTAAATCAATCAATTGATTTGATGATAAATTCAACTCTGTTAATGATGTTAATTTCTCTGCCAATAGTACAACGGTTTCAATTGGTAAATTTGTAATTGAATTCTCTTCAAATGATAATTTCTCTAATTTAACTAAACTTGATAGACTACATGAAATTGAATTTAAATTATTCTTTGATAAATTTAATTCTCTTAAGCCAACTAAATGATAAAGGGTTGACTCTGATGGTAAATAATATAATCTAAGATTTGAAAGATCTAATGTCTCTAAGAAAGGTAATAAAGCGTTTGCAGTTGATGTGATTGCACTATTTACAGTCATTTCAATATCTAATAATGATAATTTAATTCTATCTTCAAATTGCTCGATTGCCAATGAAGATTTAAAACAATATCTAAAGAAATATTCATTCCACATTGTATCTTGGAAAACACGTAAACACTTCAAATGTTGAACTGATGAATTATAACCACCATTGGATGATGACGATGATGGGCGATAGAATAAATTAGTAAAACGTGATTGGTTTTGTTGTTGGAATGACCAAAACGATTTTGTTGAAGAGTAAACATTATTTTCCATTCTCTCCTTATAATTATTGCAAAGGAATGTACCAAATCTACTATTGTAAACGTTATCAATCAATGTGAGTAAATAATATTCATTAAATTGGAAATGGGTTGGAAACTCTTTCCAAATTTGCCAAACCAAAAAAATGAATTGCATAAAGATTGGTGAGAAACCATCATCACTAGTTTTATGATGACAACGTTTAGAGAATGGATAACCATAAGATAGCCATTCCTTTTCAATTAGTACTCTAAATCCATCCAGAGTACGATAATAAGGATCTAATAATATCTGTGCTAAACTTGATAATTGTAATTCTATATCTGGACCTGAATTTGAATTCTGAATCAATACTGATCTTCCTTGGTCTACATGCATTGCAATATTAATTGCAGCAGATAGAATTGGTTTTAAAGGGTCCAACCAAAAGAATCTAATGGTTTCTGACCATTCTGAATCTGGGTTACCCAAATGTAAATGTAACAATCGATTGAATCTCTCTCTAACTTTATTTGGTGGTGGTAAATTTAAAAATTCAATTTGACATCCAATCATTGTTGATGAATAAGAACCACCTGAACCTGTATCGAATACATTTAACATACTACTACTCTTTATATCTAAAATTCCTCTCAAGAAATCAATATCCTCTTGACAAACCTGCGGTATACTCGATGAGCTTATTGATTGATGAATTCTTGGTGATGATGTTTGTGGTGACATTAATAAACTTGAGGAATGTTGTGAGGGTGGTAAATTTGGTGTTGGTGATTGTATTGATGGTGTGGTTGAAATATTACCACTACTTTTATTTGTTATTGATGTTTGGCCATTATCAATTGTAGTTGATCTACTACTATTACTATTATTGCTATTATTATTATTACTATTATTATTATTATTATTATTATTATTATTATTATTATTATTATTATTATTATTGTTATTATTATTATTATTATTATTGGATAAATTATTACTACTTGAATTTGGTGAATTTGGAGTTAATAAATAATTACTGCTACCATGATTTTGATCTTCTGGTGAAGTTGCTCTTGTAATACTTGATTTTTGAGTTGGGTGTGACCAAGCTAAAACTGGAAAACCATAACTACGATAATAGGCTGATGTTACAACTATATTATCACTAACTGATTTTGGTACCACTGAAGTTGGTGGATAATGTTCACAAAGTTTTGATTGAGTAGTAGTTCTCCAAAGATCCCAAGAAACTCCAATTCTATTATATTCTTGTAATAAAGAATGATCAGGAAAACATTCAGTATTACCAAAACTAGACTCTTTACTATTGTATGCAAAAATAGTATCCAAGGTTGGTACTGAGCATTTTGTTAACAAATCTTTAAACTTTACCAATACATGTGAATTTGTTTGAAATCCAATGATTTTACAACGAAAATCTTTACAATATATTTTAAAACTATCGTAAAGTGAACCTGTTTTTACCATTTTCCACCTATATATCATTGAAAGTGGTATTTCTGTATTATCCAACGTTGATAATTTACTTATATTATTATTAATATTATTATTTAAGCTATTTATATTATTACTATTTATATTATTATTATTTATATTATTTATATTATTATTATTATTATTATTTGAATTTATTAATGAATTATTTATTGGGTTTAAAATTCCACCAGTACTATTAGTCGATGTATGAATTGGTGAAGTTGTTATTGGAGTATTTAAATTTGAAGATGAAGAAGTTGAACCACCACCACTTAAAGTTGCATTGGTTGGACCACTACCACCATTACCATTATAACTTCCAAACAGAGTCATAATCGATAGGATTGAAAGATTTTGAGTAGAAGCGAATGAAGAGATTGAAGTGGATGATGTTGAATTTGGTATGGTTGAAGAGTGTGAATTTGAATTTATAAAGATGATTCTAAAATTGGTTACCCATATTTCACCCAACATCGCCTTACTTGGTGGAAAATTACATTTATCTACGCAAAATATATTCTCTGCTGAAAAGAGAATTTTCTCTCCCTCCAATTGTTGAATTTTTAAATGTGAAAATAATAAATACAATGGTATGTTTTGAATTAAATCAACTGCCACCTTTTTACATAAACTATTCTCTGTATTACTTAATGATCTAAGATTACCACTTGATGTAGTTGTAAAATCACTACTTGGTTGTCTAACTTGAATTAATGGTGGTACTTGTGAAGAGTTATTATTATTATTATTATTATTATTATTATTATTATTATTATTATTATTATTATTATTATTATTATTATTATTATTATTATTATTATTATTATTATTATTATTATTATTATTATTATTATTATTATTATTAGTTATATTATTATATTATTATTATTATTATTTTGTATTGAAGTTGGATGCAACATTGAATTTAAAGAATTACCACTATTTTCTCTATTATAACTTTTAACTAAATTTTGTGATTGAAAATCTGGGCTTTCATCGCCATTACCAGAGTTTGATAAATTACTATTATTATTTGATACGTTTAAATTATTATTTGATGTTGATTTTGAAATTGGAGGTGATGAGTTTGATGGAGGTGGTGGTGGTGGGTCTAATAATACATTTCCCAAAATGAATGGACCGATTATTGTTGAAAGTGAATCAAGTAATGATGCATCTCTTTGGGTTAAATTATATAAAAACAACATTATATGTTTTAATATGATCCTACTCTTTACTGGAATATCATAAAAATAAGTTGATCTTGATAAATCGGTATTTGAAGGTGATGATGATGACGATGATGGGTTATTATTATTATTTGTTTTTAAATAGGTAGTATACAATGAATAAGTGAGTGAAGTTTGAGAAAATATAATTTGTAATAAATGTAATATAAAACTACATAAAACTTTTGGATTCTTTTGTTGTGCTGTTAATTCAATATTATTATTATTGCTGTTATTATAATAATAACTACTGCTACCATTACCATTAAAACCTCCACTTGTACCACCTGATAAACCTAAACCTAAATTATTACCACTACTATTACCACCACTATTTAATAAACTACCAATATTACTACTACTATTATTATTGCTATTACTACTAATTCCATCATTATTTGATAAAACAATCTTTACTAAATCCGCTATTTCTGATTCATTACCAACATATTGAAATGATGATATTATTTCTTCTATATCTATTTTATTTTAAAATAAAAAAATGATTAATTTTTTTTTGTCTTTTTTTTTATTTTTTTTATTATTACTTTACCTTTATTTTGATTAAAACTATTTGATAAAATTTCCAATGCTTTAAATAATATACCTAAATCATCGATTTGATTTTCAACTTCTGAAATTTCTGGTGTTGATTTATCTTCACCCAATTTCATTTCTAAAGTTGACATTGAAAATAAAGTTTTAAATATACTCTCTGGTTTCTTTTTAGATACTAATTTTGCATTACCTGGGTTTGATTTTTTTTGTCTCTTTTTAAAGATTAATTCATCCTTTTGAAAAAAAATAAAAGAAAAAAAAAAGTTAATACCAATATTGTTTATTAGGTGTTTAGTTATTTTTATGATTAAATTATTTATAATTACATTATTTTTTATATTATATGAAGATAATGATTTATTTAAATCTGATAAGACATGAAATGAGATTGTTGCTGCCTTTTGAGGGACAATTAACTGAAATTGGGATGGGTCGAAATCTGATCTACCAAATTTATCAAGTAATAAACGTGACATCTCTCCAATTTTAGTTGTGTTATCAACCCTAACCATCTTTTTTAATGTATTACCATCTGGTATATGAAACTCTATAGAAAGATTTAAAATTTCCATTTTTCTATATCTTTTTTTTTTGTTTTTATTTGGTTTGTTTTTTTTTTTTGTTTTTTTTGTTTTTTGTTTATTTTTGATTTTTTAATTATTTATTATTACTATTATTACTATTATTATTATTATTTATTTTTATTATTATTATAAAATAAATATGATTAAAAATATGTGATTATAATATATATTTATGTGCTTATAATAATAATAATAATAATAATATATTATAAATATTATATAATATTTATATATAATAAATAAATTTACACGAGTGTATGTGTGTGTGTGTTTGG
>JH790583.1:3977-15439 GCA_000286055.1 Dictyostelium citrinum
TTTTTAATAATCTTTTTTTTTTCTGTTTTTTCTGAAACTTCCAAAAATTTCATTTTTTTTTCATTTTTTTTTAATTTTTTTTCTCGAAAATAATTTTTTTTTTTCAAAAGAATCAATAATAAATCAGTAATAATAACTTTCTTCAATGAGTGAAAATAAATTTCTTCCATCACGTGCATTTATTGAATATTTTAATAATATTCTAACAAAATATGTTATAAACCCTAACAAAATTCAGACGCCTAATAGAAATAACAAAGTTTTCGGATACACTTCCTCATTCGAATCCCTTCTTCTTTTATATTTTTTTGAATCAATTGTTTTAGAAAACAAAGATGGTACAGTTGAAAATATCTCATTCGATGTGGAAGAAATTTTTGGAAATTTAAAAATTAGCCAAAACAATAATAATCAAACAATAGATTTAGAAAAAGTTTTTAAATGTGAGATCAACCGTGGTAAATTTTCAATATCAGATTGTGATCAATCTATTTTAGTTGTCGATCATTTTTCAAGACGAGCAGACAAACTTTTGTTTTCAAGAAAATATCTTCCAAGTTATAAAACGGAAATTAGTAAAATTGTTTCAGAACACTACCATCTATGTGACTACCGACTTTTCGGCACCAGATGGTTTATTTTTTTGAGAAAACTTAAATACGCCTGTCAAGGTAAACATGGTTTCATAGGTTTATTTGAAAATATTGATTTAGTTAGTATGTTATCATTAATTCAACCAATATCAATAGATGGACAAACCATTGTTGATAAAGAAATTTCAAAAATTTATAATTTTTATCCATTTATTGAAGATTGGGAATCAGATAAGGAGGAAGAATTAGCTTCAAAGAGTTCTAATGAATTACCATCGAATAATTCAAATAAAGAATTACCATCGAATAATTCAAATAAAGAATTACCATCGAATAATTCAAATAAAGCTGTTCAGCAAAATAAAGAAAGCTCTGAACCAAGCAAAAAAAGAACAAATATTGAAATTTATTCAAGAAGTAAAGTTTCACTCAAAGATTGTAGGGTGGATAAAATCCAAAGAATAAACAGTGATGATGAGACAATAGATAAACTTCAAAATATTAGCATAGATTCTAGTGATCAGTTCGATACTGATAGTGATGAAGAAGATGAAGATATCAATGAAATTATAAAAATTTGTTCAATAGACAATAAAATTTATAATAATCGACCATCAGAAAGAATAATTTCAATTTCAAATGTGTTAAGAATGTCTTTGGTCGAACTTTCAAAAAACAAAAAAGAGATTGATTCCAAGATGGTTAAATCAATTTTTAAAAGTTTACAAGAGGGATCACTTAATTCTGAACTCCTTGATAACATTTTTGAAATTAATAAATGTGAAAAGGTTATAACTTTTCCAAATTCAATTTTAACTTTGTTATCTACAATTGATTTAAATCAAATTAAAATCAATGAAATTTCAGATGAAGTTTTTAATTTATCAAAAAATTTATTATTGGATCAGTCACAAAATATTCTTATTCCCACTTTAACTTTAAAAAATGAGATTGGTTTTATTTGGGTTCCAATCAAAGATGATTATATAAATACCAGTATTAATCTCATTCCAATGGGTGTTGACCCTGATTATTCTCAATTAAGATCAATTTCAAAGTTTATTAATTTTTGTATTGTAATTAAGAAGATCAATCAATTTATTGTTAATACTGGAATTTCCTTTTCTTTGTTTAAAAAGATTTCACTCGATTTAATTGGTTTATCACAGAGTCTTCTATTAATGGAGGCCGAAGTTGAAAAGCTAAAAGGTAAAAAAAAAATATTAGCTTCATATCAAGCTAAATCAACATATGAAAATGAACAAAGACATTTTAAATTGAAAATCAATCAATTTTTAGTTGAAAACGCTTTTTTAATTAAAATATCAATTAAGAATAATTGTTTAGAATTACTTTCACTTCCTTTGGCAAATTATAACATCGAGTACGATCCTGTATCTCTTTTCAACAAGTTAGGGTTCATTCACCACTGTCGTGAAGAAATTTCAAAATACAATTATAATTATTCCGTATCAATTGAGGAAGTTATGAATCTTTTCAAGCCAAGCAATGTAGCTAATAAGTCTTTAGAAATGGAAAATAAAATTAAACAATTTTATTCTTTAAAATCAAGTGATATTTCTCCAATTCTGCTTGAAGAAACTCCATTCAATACAGATAATTTGATTCGAGTGTGTAATATTTCCATTACAGTTACTCCATATAACTCCAATCAAACAGTTACATTTAAAAATTGCTTAAATGGATTTTCAATCACTAATTTAAAAAAACATGGTCCTCCTAATTCAAAACATAGATCTCAAATCGAAAAGTTACTTGATAATTCTCATCATATTAGAATGTTTTTTATTTCACCAGTTTTAATTAAAATATCTAATTTGAACTATTCCATTCCTATTCCAACATCCATCGATGAATGTCGTAAACTAAAATCATTCGAAATTTATAATCATTCACCAATTTTACTCGAAATCAAATCTAATAACAAGTTAATTGGTACTATTTTACCATTTTCACAAAAGGAAGTAATTGTAGATGGCCATTTCGAGTTTAGTTTTTCAATTTCTTGTTATGATTTTGTTTTTTCAATATCAATCCTTTCAAAAAAGAAAGCGAAAGAACTGCATAACGGAAATTTTCAAGAACCCGAGCAATTTACTAAAAATTTCGATACTTTTAGTAAAAATATTATTCAAAATAGAAACATTTATAAAAAAATTCCAAATTTGAACTTATCAGAAAAATCCATATCAGCAGAGGCAAAGAGAAATTATAAAAAACCAAAAACACAACCACCAATCACAACCACAACCACAACCACAACCACAACCACAACCACAACCGCAACTCAAGCCCAACAAATACAAGAACCACAAGAACTACAAACACAAGAACCAGAACCACAACCACAACCACAACCACAACCACAACAGCAACAGCAAGAAGAAAAAGAGGAAGAGCGAATGGAAGAGGAAGAACAACAACAACAAGAACAACAAGAACAATAAAAACAATATTTTTGGTAATTTTTTATTTGTTTGCATTTTCACTTTTCTGGAAACTTTTAAAAATTTCATTTTTTTTGTAAGTTTTTTTAATTTTTTTTTTTGTTGAAACTTTTAAAAATTTCACTTTTTTTATATTTTTAATTTTTTTTAATTTTTTTGCATTTTTTTTTTTTCTGGAAACTTTTTAAAAATTTCATTTTTTGCTAGTTTTTTAACTTTTTTTTTGTTGAAACTTTTAAAAATTTCACTTTATTTAAATTTTTAATTTTTTTTTAATTTTTTTTAATTTTTTTTTTTTGTTTGAAACTTTTAAAAATTTCATTTTTTGCTAGTTTTTTAACTTTTTTTTTGTTGTAAACTTTTAAAAATTTCATTTTTTGCTAGTTTTTTAACTTTTTTTTTGTTGAAACTTTTAAAAATTTCTACTTTTTTATATTTTTAATTTTTTTACAATAACTTTATTTAAATTTATTTCCAAAAGAAAAAAACATTCTTAATATAAAAAATTAATACACCTAATAATATAAAGCCAATGATACCCAAAGCAATAAAGATATATATTTTATACTTTCCTGAAAGTAAACCTAACAAACCACTCCAAAATTTCTTGTAAAGATTCAAAAACCATCGACATATATCGAAAATACCCGTACCACCTGGAGGAGCATCAGGTAGATCACTATTAATATCCCCATCACCATAATCACTCTTATCACCATTTCCATTTACTTTGTTCATTAAAAATTTAGTTAATGAAAATTTCTCCATTTCTAAATTAGTTTCAAATTTAATACATACTTCATTGAAACAAAACTTTGTTTTAACTTTATCTAGATTTGTTTGGTAAGTAACAGTTTGATTCATAAATTCTTTATTAATTTTTAATGCTCCAGTAGTTATTGTTACGTTTTTATCTTCTGCTTTAACAATTACTGAGCCAGGAAGACATGTCGATCGAATTTCAACGTACATCGCAGCTCCACTTGAAGAAGACCGAGTTCCATTCTTCAAAGCACCAAAGCTCCTAATTTCAACACACACCTTTGCATAATTTGATGATATTGTGTAATTTTGATTAAATTGGATCGTTCCAGTAATTTGGCCATGTATACTTGGGGAACACTCGTATTGTTTTTTAGATTTTACATATGTCCATAAGCAATCTCCACGTCTAAAAGTATTTTTTTCCCATGTCCGAGTCTTATTAAACGCGGAATCGACATAATCGAAACTAGTAGTAATTGTATGATGACCAAAAATAAAATGACGGTTTGACCACAGCCCTTGCGCTGGAATTGCAATTTCATGACCTCTTAATTTGTTTGTCCAAATTTCACTATTACTAGCTTGGATATCACCAACCATACCAGCAACTGGGTTATCTCTGTTGGCTGCTTGACCAAGAAAAACATCTTCACCAACCTCAACAAATTCGAAACCCTGTAGAGAAGTATCGACCTTATCAGAAGAAGCTGAAATTGATACACTAATTGGTTTTGATTTATTAACCATTCCATAATCAACGCAATTTTGACATGAGCCAGTTACTAATTTATAATTAAAATTTAATCTTGTTGATGTTATTGTGTATAGACTATGAGGCGGTCCACTTGGTATCACAGAAGCTCTATCATATTGACACATATCATGCAATTCTTTGACTGGTCCACAACCAAGAGAACCTCCTTTGGCAGGCGAACTGCAATAGCTTTGTCCAGGATAGAACGTTGCAAGATTTTCTTTCCTTAAAGAACCTTGGCAGTCTTTATCAGTTGGTTTAATTCCACCACATCTCCCTTGATTACATCCTTGATCGTGATGGCATGCAGAGTATTGTGATGTATGACCAACATATTCACCAGTTGTATATGCATATGTGCCAGATGCCACATATTTATAATCTGAAAGATCTAAGTAAAGCGTTTCAATTACATTGCCCATTTCATCATCAAGATTAAGACATATAATATAATTATTTTCTGGAACTTGAAATGAATAAAACCCTTTTGAATATGTAGTAAATGCTTTATTATTGCTGGTTTCAGTAACTTTATCAACCCCTTTTCCTAGAGGGATTAAAATACCACACATATGATTATCATAATTTATTGAATCAATTGGTAAAATACACAAAAAAATACAAAAAAGAATCAACAATGGTGGTATTTTAATTGGGCCATTGTTTTTTTTTATATAAATTTGCCTGCCATTTTGTTGAATAAAAGTTGTTATTATTT
Organism: Dictyostelium citrinum; assembly: GCA_000286055.1. Lineage (NCBI taxonomy): Eukaryota > Evosea > Eumycetozoa > Dictyosteliales > Dictyosteliaceae > Dictyostelium > Dictyostelium citrinum. The sequence continues at coordinate 9,276 of JH790583.1, forward strand.
CTTCTTTGTTTTTTCTTGCTTCTCTCCTGCTTTTTCTAATCGCTTCTGTTAAATAATAAAATGATGAACTAATTGCCAAAAATATAAACATTAAATAAAAATTAAATAAACAAAGTAACCTTTTAATTCTTCCCAATTCTTCTAATTCTTCTTCTAATAATTTATGATCTTCATGAAGATATGTTATTTCTTTTTCTAATCTTTCAAAAAGTTCTATATTTGTTTCATTTTGTATTCTAAAATTCTCTTGTTTTTTTTTTATTATATTAATTTTTTCTCTTTTCATTTTCTTTTCTAAACCTTCTGATATATATGCTGGACATGGAATAATTCTTCCAAAAGAGTTTTTTCCATTACCAATTGAAATTTGAATGTTTGGTGCATGTGAACATTGCTGTACAATATCAATCTTTACAAACATTTTATCTGTATTTAACTCTAAGAAATTTTCACCAGCCATCAACAGAATTTTTCTATTCATAACATTTTGAAAATAAAGATGTATATAACCAAAACCAATAAATAAATTAGGCGTTAAACTATCATTGAAATGATTTTGATCTTCATTTGGTAGTTTAATTGAATCTTTTTCTTTTTTATTTTCATCATCATCATTATCATCTTCTTTATATCTAAAATCAAAAATACTTTCAAAATCAAATTGAAGTTGTTTTGATTTTTCATCTGTTGGTTTTAATTCTCTCCAAACAGGGTCAATTGACGACATGAACCTGTAGGTACCATTGATATAAGTAATTGCATCAAAAGAAGCAAAAACTAGAGAGTATTTTATAAAAAAAATAATAGAAACTAATAAAAATACTATAGTTTTCATTGCTTAATATATGTTTATTAATGAAAGAATGAAACAAAATCAAAAAAAATGAGTTACCCCCCTCTTTCCCCCACCCCCCAATCTACAATTTGTTTTTTTTTTATTTTTATTTTTATTTTTTTGATTTTTTTCCAGAAATTTTTAAAAATTTCATTTTTTTTTTTTTTTTGATTTTTTTATATTTTTTTTTTCCATTTTTAATCACTACCCCTTTTTCAGTTACATACTAATTTATTACAAAAATTAATGTAAAATGACAAAATCAGCAAATAATTCACTTGTTTTAATTACAACTCCTTCTGCCTTTTTTTCAGAACATGATTTTAAAAGGTAATTATTTTAATTTTTATTTTTTTTAATCAAAAAAATTTACTAACACTTTTCTTTAGAATTTCAAGAAAAAATATTAAGAAGTTAGATAATGTCTTCATAGTAAATGATAAATTAACAATTAAAGATGGTGCTGATCATAAAATTATTCCAGAAAGTTTAGATGAACTTTATAACTTTTTATTAACAATCCATACTTCGAAACCAACGCATTTGAAGTATACCGATATGGTTAAAACATTCAAATCTCTTTATCACCTTTCAAACGTTGAAAACGCTGTATTATCTTTTTTAAGGTGTTGTAAAGATTATTCTTGTATAAACTATTGTTTAACATTAAAAAGTACGGTTAACAATGAAAATCAACTCGCTATTGTATCAGCCCAAACAAAATTAAAATCACCAAAAATACAAAAAATTTTATCAACCCAAACTAGTATGTTAACTTATGATCAAAATTGTAAAAAAGTAAGAATTCTCCGTTCTTATAAAGATTTTTCTTTTTTGGTTCCATCAACTTTTTTTTATAATTTGTATATCCAACATCTTTACACAAGTCATAAAAAGGAACCAAACTTCCCTAAATTAATTGCAATCGATGAATTTACAGCAGTTTCATTACTCTACAATGAAAACAACCAGTCAACTTCAATAATTGATAATTTGAAAAATAATTTATTAACAAATGAAATAATAGATTTTATTATGTATAAAACTATTCTCCAATTTTCATCAGTTTCAAAAAAGAATAATAAGTTTTTCAAATGTTTAAGTACCAACTTTTACTCTGAAATCTTTTATTTTTTTAATATGAACTCAATCTTTCTTGATAGTAAAAAGTCCAAAGCACTTTTTACGAACGATAATGGATCATTAAATGAATTAATTATTATTCCAATTTATCATGGTGGTCACATTTCTCTTGGTGCATTATATACCGAAAAAGTGAATGGTAAAGTCAAAATTCAATATATGATGCATGTAGACAAGTCATTAAACTCAACTCATTGTGTAAATAATGTTCCAAATCATACTTGTCAAGGTGATGAATGTTATTCATCATCGTGTTCATTTCAAAAATATGTATGTTGGAAAAAAATCAAAAAAAGTTTAATTATTCAACTTATGGTAGAAAATAATGAGAATTTAACTTTCTTAGATGTCGATGACGATTCTTTAATTCAAGAAAATGATTTTCCAGTTCTCCCATTTTCTTTTGAATATAGTGAATCAATTGATTGTTATTTGGCATTTGTTAGAAATTTAAGTTTAGTCATTGATTCTTTTTATGTAGACATTCCAAAACTATCCTTGGAGTCAATTTTAAAATCAAGATATACAACTCATTCAACACAATATACAATTGGTAAAGCTCACTTTGAAGAATTAGAATCTGAAATTATTAATTCATGTAAGCAATTTGGCATGATTCAAGAAATGATAGAGAAAGAAATCATTCCAGCTGGATTCGGATATGATCTTAAAGAATTAAATCCAAGTGTTGGGTTCCCTCCAAACATCATTTTTGAATTTTCAATTGAAACATCTTTTTTAGGTAATGTAAAACATTATCATTCGTACATCTCAACATATTGTATTGTAATGTCAATCAACAAAGTTTTCCCAAGTGGTTCATATAATTTTTCAAAAATTGAACTTAATAATACTTTACTTGGTGAAGATGTAATTTTTTTTTATTATTATTCAACAAATAATATGTTATATTATACATCTTTAAAAAATAGAGCAATTATTGGCAACTTAACTCCAAAGTCTCTTGTACAAATGTTCCCAGAAGTTAGATGCTATTTTGTTCCAAATAGTTCTATTCCCTCCAATTATGATCAAGATCATCCAACAACATTTTTTAAAAAATTGATTGATAGTTATTTAAAAAATGAGCAAAAGAATGAAGAAAATTATAACGATATCCAACCAATATTTTCAACAAAAATTTCTGTTTTAAAATCAAAAAAGAATGATTTATTACTTTCTATTCCATTAAATAATGAAAATTTAGAGTTATATAACTTTGGAGTATTTTATAAAAGAGATATTAAAGAAATTTTACCAAGTGAATTTTATTATCATACCAACTTAAAATTACTTTATAAACAAATTTCTTATATCTTAGGCAAAATAAGAGAGAACCGAAAATTAAAGTTCGTAGATAATGCTTCCTATCAAATACCAATGTCACCCTTTTTTGAAGATAAAATTGAAGAAGTAAACATTCCAGAGCCAAGTATCAATAATCAATTTTCAAACCAAAATAACTATGAACAAAATAAAAGAACTAAAAGTGAAATAAGTAATTCAAAAAGAAAGTTTGAAGAAATTGATTACAACCTTCAAGAGAAAGAAGAATCTGAAATTAATAATTTACTTGAAAAACTTCAAAGTTCAACTGAAGAGAATATAAAACTACAAACAATAAACAATCAATTAAAAAATGAAATCATTTCAAAAGATGAGAGGATTGCGTTGTTAATTAATAAAAGTTCTCCAGAAGAACATGGAGTAAATATATTAAAAACAACAATTCAGAGTTTGAAAGCTGAAAAAGAACAAAGTGAATTGAGAAACAAATCCCAAGAAAAACAAATCAATCATCTTAATTCAATTATATCAGAGAATGCCAAATTTCTCTCACAAGTTAATAGTTCAATGGGTAATGGTTTCTTTGAAAACTTTGTAACAATGGATATTTTAATTTCAATTTTGGGAAATTGCTCTAAATCTATTCAACTTTACACCAACCAACTAAATCAATTATTTGATGATAAACTTTTGATTAAAAATTCAAATAACTCCGTTCAATTTCTTAGTTTAACTCAAAATTCTTTACAAATGTTTAAAAGCTATCTAATTGATATACTCTCAAAGGACTTGGGTAAGATTCCACAAGTTCAATTAAATGAAATTCTTACCAAGTTTTCAATTAACCAAGCTCAATTAAACCCTCTTATTCCAGATTCTCAAAATTCCAAAAATATTTTACCAAAGTCGTTATCTCCTTATATAAATAACTTTTCAACATTTCCTAATGACTTTCAACACTTCATTATATGCGTCGATTTTGATACTGATAAGAGGTTACAATGTCATAGCATTGATATTTCATTTATGTTTAAAGAATATTTAGAAAAACTCAAATCTTGTTCTGCTATAGAGTTAACAGAAACTTTTAAAAAAATTAAAGATATTTCAGAAGCTTCATTAGATTTTATAAAATCGAATAAAGACAAACCCATCAACTTAAATGATGATGCATATAAAAGATTTATAAAAAACGATGATATGACATTGTTATCAAATAACCCATCAGATTTAACAATTAAAGAAAATGTTTTAAGGAGAACAATTAATAGAATAGAATACATTATTCTTTTTTCAAAATTGGTAATTAGTAAACCAACTCAAGTTTTATATGTAGAAGCTACATGTTCAGTTTGTTATAAAATCTGTTGTGGTAATAATACGTTTGACAAATGCCCTAAAACCTTCTGTAATAATGTTGTTTGTTCCAATTGCTTAAATAACAATCAAAATGGTTGCGCTACTGAATTTTCACTCTATAACCGTTGTAATCATTGTGTTGCCAGGTCGAAACTTAGTCAACTTTGTATCTCTTGTGAAACAACTGTGGGATTAGAGGCATGTGATGAACCTGTTGATGAAACTCAAAATCCTTGTGTTTTAAAGCTTTGCAAAGATTGTAAAAGTAAGAAGCTCTGCCCTTATATTCATCATTCCAATAATAAACAATAAAAATAATAATAAAATTATAAAATCTTTTTTTAACTCAAATTTTAAAAATTTCTATAGAAAAAAAAAAAAAAAACTATTAAAAATTGAAACTTTTAAAAATTTCTAAAAAAAAAAAAAAAACTATAAAAAATGGAAACTTTTAAAAAATTCATGAAAAAAATGGTGAAATTTTTAAAAGTTTCACTTATGAAATTTTATATATATATATATATATATATATATATATATATATATATATATATATATATATATATATATAAAAAAAACAAAAAAAAAAAAAATTAAAAATTTAACACTAAATTCAATTCTACTATCATTATTATTATTATTGTAGAAATAAATTATAATGATAAGAGTTATAGCTATTTTACTTTGCATTTTTACTTGCTGTTTTGCTCAAATTTCTCAAACTTTTTATAGGGATGATAAATGTACTGAAGGTAGTGAACATAAATTTTTTATTTATTTAGGAGAGAAAGAAATTTTACAAAACAGTACACATGTATTTTGGGTCAATGAAAAACCAAATAGTATTAAAGAATTAGATAAATGCATTAATGACTTCAATGGTCGAAGCATGTTATCAAAAGGTTTCATCGATAAAAAAATAAAGAAGAAAATGTGTGTAGTTGATATTTACAATGACGAAAGTTGTGACGACTCAAATAAAAAAATGGTCATTTATTTGGATGGGGTTTGTATAAAGACTAAAGACTGTTATAGTATGGTAGAATGTGATGAAAAAGAAACATATTTCCACGAATGCACAGATGAATTTTGTAAGAACTGTGAAATAATACAAACTGAATTTCATACAAAAGAATGTATAAAAACTCAACTTGGCTATACTAAATATTTTTCAAAATAAATAAACATTATCTTTATTTTTTTATTATTTTATCTCTATTATTTTCATGAAATTTTTAAAAGTTTCACTTTTTTTAATTTTTTTAACATTTTTTTCATGAAATTTTTAAAAGTTTCACTTTTTTTAATTTTTTTTATCATTTTTTTATGAAATCTTTGAAATTTTTAAAAGTTTCACTTTTTTTAATTTTTTTAACATTTTTTTTCATGAATTTTTTGAAATTTTTAAAAGTTTCACTTTTTTTAATTTTTTTATCACTTTTTTTAATTTTTTTTATCATTTTTTTCATGAAATTTTTAAAAGTTTCCATTTTTACAGTTTTTACTTTTGAAATTTTTAAAAGTTTCACTTATGAAATTT
>AJWG01003980.1:0-14251 GCA_000286055.1 Dictyostelium citrinum
CGATTCTTGCTCAGTTGAACGAGGACAACAACACGTCCTTTACGATGTCGCAAGTACGATTCGGTAGACCTGATCAGGTATTGACTCCATTTGGGATCATCGAAGATCAGGTGCCGTTGTCGCGTGATAACATCGACCTGAATGAAGAGACGAGTCCTTCAACGACCTTAGCCTTCGTGCAAATCGTAACACACAGATCTCAACTAAGGTCATGGAATCGTCCATGCGCGATCTGTCTGAATCGATTACGTTCCCCACTGTCGTACACTATCCTTCTACCCTAAATGAATGGGCACGGATGTCATCAGAAGGTCGTTAAAGGGCCATGGTCTCAATGGTGAAGCCGAAGACGGGCTAAAGCTGGAGTCGTCCTCTAACACCATTCAGGCTATTGCACAGGTGGACAATCCGATCTTGGGTCTGGGTAATTTTCATTAGAAATTAGGTCAGACCCAATTCAATAACACTAACGTTTGTATCATCAGCGCACCAATGAAAAGGAGTTCGTATGGTGTTTGTAAGCAACATCGTAAAATCACATGGCTCATCTCGTCGTCGCTGGGTCTATGACCCTGAATACGTCCATAGGGTCTCGAGGTGTGGCGCATTCACTCACACGCATCCTGACCAGTGGGGCAACTGTTCTTATCCGGACGGGATTCAGGTAACAGCGGTAATGCGGTAACTGGCATCCACCACAACGTCATTAGACATTGGCGGCACAACACCGCTTATCAACGATTCCAGTAATACCGTTTTACGACCACCTGCAGCAATGCTCAAATTGTTATCCCCTAACCAACCACCGTTAAAAAAGCAACCGTCTTTATAATTGTCCTCAATGGCTTCCATCGAAGCACCGACGTGTCCGTTGATCAAATTGTCCAGCACCGCCCTCGACAGCAGTGTAATAGGGTTCGGTCTTTTATAGAAATGGATGTTCCCCAAGATGCCCCGCAGACGGTCGGTAATTTTATAGTTGCCTTCAAAGTAATCTTCTACCTTATTCATCAACAGGTTGTTGATTTCATGGTTCTCTTTGATCTAAGTGCTAGAGATCTTTGAGATTCAGTCCACCGTGGAGATCTGAGCGTTGATGCCACCTGTTTTCTTGACCGTGATCCCAAACAATCAGGCCATGAAGTGCATGGGGGTTCCACGTCCAACGTTATCACAGTTGAAAGCCAAGCAGGCCACACGCTTTGAAAGACCAACATGATATACCGGCTATTGTGGCAACGGAAACGTTCTACAATAAAATGGCAGAGTTCAACAACGCCACCTCAGAAGACAGACTGGATGACCATTAAGATTAACATGATGACCACCGCAACCGGGATGGATATCACCGATCAGCAACGTATGGCTGGAGTACAGAAAGCCATGGAACTGACGCTGGAGTTGTCCTCGTACACCATTCAGGTGATTGGTAAGATCAATAATCAGGCGATTGCATAGCTGGACTATCAGACCCTGCTTCTGGGTGACGTGCATCAGAAATATGGTTAGACCCATTTCACTAACACTAACGTTAGTATCATCAATGCACCAATGAAAACGAGTTCGTCTTTGGACAAAGTGTTTGCCATGCAACATCGTAACATGGCACGGACCGTCTCGTCGTGGCTGGTTCTATGAATAAATACGTCCTTAGGGTCTCAAGGTGTGGCGCATCCACGCACACACTTCCTGACCAGTTGGGCAACTGCTAGAATCCGTGATGAAGATAAACTCATTGAACCGATCACCAGCACCTTGTTGGAAGGTCTGTGATCAACACCGATTGAGCAAGATCAGTCAATAACAACCATTCAACTTATTTAACAACTATAGTTGATGAAAGAACTGATACCGATTCAGTACCTACCGACCATCAACTATCAGATACATTGTTAGATCAATATAAAGTATTGATTAACAATCAAGGTCTACTCGTCGAAGAAGAGTGTATTCTCAAAAAGAGTGAGATATCAGAGATGAATAAAGTATTTTCCTTTCCATCCAACTTCCAAGTGAATTTCGCTCCATTCGGTACTCCAGAAGGCATCACTGCTTCTTCAACTTTAAAGAACAACGATGCCGACCTCTTTATCGTCGAAAAGAGAAATAATGATACATTGAAACATCTATTCCTAATGTTAAACATGACAACACATGATAGCACCAATGTTGATTTCGAACTCATTAGATACTTTGCAGAATCTGCAATCATTTTAACAGTGAATGCTCAAGCATTGTTAAGTCGTGTTCGTCGTAACAACATCTCAAAAGAAATCTATGGCTCAGAGGTGTTACAACCAATCAAGATCAAGGATACTCCAAAGATGTTCGATGAAACTGAACGTGTTCGGAAGCTAGCAAAGTCAATCAAAAAGAACATAGAAGCCAAACAGTCGTTGTTAAAGCTTAACTCTCAATCGAAGTCAACCTTCAAGAAATCAGGTGTTTCCAACACTAATGGGAACAACAGTAGTAATAGTAAGACCAATAGTGGCAATAGTGGCCGATCCAACAACTTCAATGGATCATCAGGTAGTGTTGCATCAGGTAGCAACACTTCCAAGTCTGCAAGCGGTTCCTTCAAAAAAGTTTGGAACGAATTGGGTCTTCGAAGCTTTTGTCAAGAGGTAGTCAGTGGATTAAAGGTCCACGTACTACCAAACTTCAAACCGGTGCACAACCCAATATCGATATCAATTCCAGAGGGTCCAAAGTCGGAGTGCATCACAAAGGAAGTACAAGACTTGCTAGTAGACGATGCCATCGAACAAGTACTTCCAACTCAATACTCAAAACTCGTTTTCTACTCCAACGTGTTTACAGTACCAAAACCTGGAACGAATCTACTTCGTCCAGTTCTAGATTTGAAAAGGTTAAATACTTTTATCGCAAACCGATCATTCAAGATGGAAGGTATCAAGAATCTTCCTTCAATGGTAAAGCAAGGTTATTACATGGTAAAACTCGACATCAAGAAAGCTTACCTTCATGTATTGGTCGATCCGCATTACAGAGATCTCTTCCGCTTTGTCTGGAACGGTGTCCATTACCGTTGGAAGACAATGCCATTCGGGTTGTCGACTGCTCCTCGTATCTTTACAATGTTGTTAAGACCAGTGCTTCGAATGTTGAGAGAACTCAACGTTTCAGTCATCGCTTACTTGGACGACTTATTAATCGTCGGCTCTACCAAAGAAGAATGTCTATCCAACCTAAACAAAACGATGGAACTATTACTCAAACTCGGTTTCAAGTTAAATTTAGAAAAGAGTGTCCTCGAACCAACTCAATCAATCACATTTCTCGGCTTGCAAATCGATTCAACATCAATGCAGTTACTTGTTCCAAAAGAAAAGAAGAAGAGTGTAATCAAAGAAATAAGAAACTTCTTAAAGCTGGACAGTTGTACTCCTCGAAAACTGGCAGGGGTTCAAGATTAGTATACCACGTGTTTCAGGTGTTTTTGACGCGGTTCCATAAAACGGTGACGACACTAAACTGAAGAGTGAGTTGTGTGCACTGGTTCAGTGTGCAGCCGCAAGATAATATTTAGTGGACGTATTCCTCACCGCTAATTTTCACTGGATGGGTTGATGCCAGTAACTATTACGGGTTGTCCTGGTCAGAGTGGTCAGCTCTGGTATCAACTGCTAACGGCACAAATAACGTGATGGCTAACCTGATCTGGATCTCAGCTAAAAAAAAAGACGGCATAAAGTAAAGAACGCCTCCCTGCCTTGGGGCGGAGAGGTGTTCTTTTTATGCGGTGTATGTCTTTGCTTTTTATAAAAAGGTTTGACTTCCAGTAGGTGTCACGCAGGTTATCATGCGCCGTTAGCGTCGATGATTTCAACTTCGATGTGTTTACCTACGATCTGGGCAATGCGTTTCTGGGATAGCATCAGAGCCATTAAGCGTGATGATCTACTTAATGAACTTATCCCAGGCGTCACGTCTACCGTGAGGTTTACTCAGCAGCATCACTGCGCCTTTAGCTTTCTTTTGAATCTCAAAAGGATTACCTACCACTTCTTTTACTATGGCAGGATTTTCAAAGGGTTTAGTCATCAGATACCTCTTTATGGGCGATTCACACCTGACTTCAGTTATTGTTTGCAGGAGTCAGTTAGTAGCGTTCATAGGTAACGTTAGGACCGTTCTCTTCGAACACGCATTCCTGTGTGCGTTGACATTGGTCATTAGAATACGCTGAGTGAACGGCATGCATTGTTGATAGATCTCAGAGCCACCGATTACCATCAGCTCGTTATTGCTAACCAGCAGACGTTGATCGTTGGTCAGGGCTTCCACTTCGCCATAGTTCATACACAGCAGGAACTTAGGATGCAGGTCTATCAGCGCGGATCGATGCGATACGGCAGATGACATGACGAAGAGCGATTTGCGTGTGAGTTCTTTTATGTAGCAATGGACCAGAAACAGTTAGTCGCAGAACCTGACCCTGCCGTCAGTTTGTTGTTTGTTCTCTTAAAAGCCTCCAATTTTTTTTTTCAATCTCAGTATGCGAAGTGTCCACCGAAGCTGTGTATCCACTGTCTAGACCCGTGGGGTGTTAAATGTACTATGGAGATATGTTCTATTTTGATCAGCCAGTCAGACGGATCTGGTACACTGACGGGGATATGCTGGCAGCAGCTCATTGGGAAAAGGTTATTAAGGACGTCTTTGATAATCCGATAGCAATTCCAAATGAGTTTTACCGGATCTTCCCTGGGCCGCACCCTTCAGCACCCAGTGTCTCGCCTCACCAAAGTGTAAGCTTTGTTCTACAGACCCGCCTTGACGATCCCATACCTCTTTAACGGGGGTCTTCTAACCATCCGGGTGCAACGTATCAAATTCACCTTTACCTGGGATAACCAGCCAGCAGTGATTCGCGTTCTGATGAATCTCTGACTCAGTATGGTACTTATGACGCAAAACGTACAATACGACAATGGCCGCTGCGCCGCAGTCACCACGGTTGATTTGACCGGCCGCATCTTGTTCGGACAACATTGGTTGGCCGTTGAAAATTTTTCAGCAGTTGATGAAATCAATTAAGGTTGTTTTAATCACTGTAATTATCTTTCTAAGCCTAAGGCGACAATGAGTTCTTCTTTAAAGGTAGCGACAACATCGTTCTCACGACCGGTGTAATTGAAACAGCAGGTACGGCTGCTTGAGACAAGCATCATACCCTCGCGATGTGCTTCTTCAGTGTTATCCGCACTGGTGAATTTCAGGTAATACGTTGGCAATGCGCTTAGCGGGTCATGTGGAATACGAACGTAGATTTCCTGGTTAACCGGCTTACCGATAATTTCGACTTCAGACTCGTAACAGATGCGCTGACCAACATGGAACACCGAACGCGTAACAATATTTGACGCATTGAAACGGTGGCGTTCACGACACCTAACATGGTCACAATTACCCAATTGTAATCAGGTCACGCCGGCTGACCTTCTGGTACCAAACCGGTCTTAGATGGCATCACCAAACCAGCCATGGCCGCTTCTATGCCTTGATGCACTGGTTGGTACTGTTCGTTGTATCCTTCTTTCCACAGACTTATGCGCAACCGATTGGGCTCAACATAAATCTCAATGTGATACGTAACGTCAGGATTCTCGGTAGCGGACTTTACATCAACGGAGATTACGCCATACTTCTCGGCCAACAATAATTGTGACATGCTATTTCCCTAAGTCCAGGCCAAGTGTTTCAGCAATCAGCTTCTCATGGCGCCTATAGTGGTCGGCGATTTTAATGAACGGGTTGGTCGCTTCCAGTTTGATGGTGAAGTGGCGAGACAAGCCACCCGACGTCGTTTCCACAAAGAAATCAATGGTCTGCATAAACGGGACTTTAGTGCGCTTTTTAGACCTGATGTTCCAGTGCTATGGCAAAACTCTTTTGATTGTAACCAGCGCTGTGAAGAAATCGGTGCACGTTGTTCGATTAGTGTCAGCATTCAACTGTTCGACCAGCTGCGTTACGACGCCTCAAACATGCCAGAAGGCACAGTAGTGAAGATTGATGTGAAGTACATCAATGATCGCTATAACAGCATCTATGACATCGTTCCAGTTCGCGGGAGCGTTTTAAGCCGGTGAATGGCGAAGGCGCAATACTGAGCGGTTTATCTCAGCTGCTTAATTAATTATTAATTGAACAGCCCGCTTCGGAGGGCTTTTGAGCTAACCCATTGGAGTTAAAAAATGCCTGTACTTAGCAAAGCCAGTAAGTTAATGGAATTTGTCCCTTACAAAGAAGAAGGTAACCATGTTACGATTGACAGTCACCTTATCGGTCTAGGTCGTCTCAATGACCTCGGCTTCCTATCAGTTTGATTCTTAAGGGACAACAACTGGTTTAACATTGAGCGATGGCTGTTAATGGTTGAGTAGGCTAATGGAGGCTTTAAGTTGAACAGATATGTCAAGTAATTCATGAAAACAACTAAGGATATGTCCGATGGATCGAGAGAGTTTTTCATACAAAACGAAAAGAAACTTGAGTTGGAATCATAAACTTTAAGAGTTGATGGTTGCCATGAACTCATAAAGAGTTCCGTAGTACCTGGCTTTTGAGTATTGATGATTGACTTTACATGTGATTGGAAAGTCGAATAATCCCCAACTTCCATCATTGTTGAATCTGAATAGGTATTGACTCTTTGGACAATAATTCTTGGAATGTACCGAGAACTTGAGGAAACAGATGACGATGATGACGAGGAACTTGATTTTGAATCATCGGATACCAAGTTGCTGATCTCCACACTGGGAATATCAGGATTATAGAAACCTTCATCGAACTCGATGAGTTGATCTTCTCCAGGACAGAAGGCAAAAGTATTGGAGGTGGAAATGCTAGACACTGCTTCCATTGACTCCAATCGAGTTGGAGTGCATTCATTTTGATTGTGGAGTAGTTGGTCGTTGGATGGTTGAGGTGGGATGCAAACAGATCCATCTGAATTTGACAGAACTGAGGTTGTTCGAAGAGGACTGATAGATCTTGGATTTGACCACGAATGATTGATCCCCAATCTCCGTTGGAGATTGACAGGCACTGACAATGGAACTTGTTTGTTCTTTCGAGTGTATAATCGGAATGGGATGACTGCATCTTTGAGCTATTAGCTTTCCTTTTAAACCTGCCAGTTTTCGAGGAGTACAACTGTCCAGCTTTAAGAAGTTTCTTATTTCTTTGAATACCTTCTTCTTCTTTTCTTTTGGAACAAGTAACTGCATTGATATTGAATCGATTTGCAAGCCGAGAAATGTGATTGATTGAGTTGGTTCGAGGACACTCTTTTATAAATTTAACTTGAAACCGAGTTTGACTAACAGTTCCATCGTTTTGTTTAGGTTGGATAGACATTCTTCTTTGGTAGAGCCGACGATTAATAAGTCGTCCAAGTAAGCGATGACTGAAATGTTGAGTTCTCTCAACATTCGAAGCACTGGTCTTAACAACATTGTAAAGATACGAGGAGCTGTCGACAACCCGAATGGCATGATCTTCCAACGGTAATGGACACCGTTCCAGACAAAGCGGAAGAGATCTCTGTAATGCGGATCGACCAATACATGAAGGTACGCTTTCTTGATGTCGAGTTTTATCATGTAATAACCTTACTTTACCATTGAAGGAAGATTCTTGATGCCTTCCATATTGAACGATTGATTTGCGAGAAAAGTATTAACTTTTTCAAATCTAGGACTGGACGAAGTAGATTCGTTCCAGGTTTTGGTACTGTAAACACGTTGAAGTAGAAAACGAGTTTTGAGTGTTGAGTTGGAAGTACTTGCTCGGTGGCATCGTCTACTAGCAAGTCTTGTACTTCCTTTGAGATGCACTCCGACTTTGGACCCTCTGGAATTGATATCGGTAATGGGTTGTGCACCGGTTTGAAGTTTGGTAGTACGTGGACTTTTAATCCACTGACTAACTCTGGACAAAAGCATAGAAGACCCAATTCGTTCCAAACTTTTTTGAAGTGGAACAAACGTCCACCGACTGGTAAGTTTACTTCTTATTCTTCTGGAAACGGTTGTTGGAACCGCTTGCAGACTTGGAAGTGTTGCGACCTGATGCAACACTACCTGTTGATCTGCTGAAGTTGTTGGATCGGCCACTACTCCCACTATTAGGCTTACTATTACTACTGTTGTTCCCATTGGTGTTGGAACTACCTGATTTCTTGAAGGTTGACTTCGATTGAGAATTAAGCTTTAACAATGACTGTTTCAGTTTCATCGAACATCTTTGGAGTATCCTTGATTTTGATTGGTTGTTGCACCTCTGAGCCATAGATTTCTTTTGAGATGTTGTTACAACGAACACGACCTAGAGATGCTTGAGCGTTCACTGTCAAGATGCTTGCAGACTCTGCTAAGTATCTGATAAGTTCGACATCGACATTGGCACTGTCATGTGTTGTCATGTTTAACATTAGGAATAGAGGTTTCAATGTGTAATTGATTCTCTTTTTGACGACAAAGAGGTTGGTATCGTTGTTCTTTAGAGTTGAAGAAGCAGTGATGCCTTCTGGGGTACTGAATGGAGCGACATTCACTTGGAGGTTCGAATGAAAGGAGAACACTTTATTCATCTTTGATATTTCATTTTTGAGAATAAATTTTTCTTCGACGAGTAGACCTTGATTGTTACTCAATTTTTTGTATTGATCTAACAATGTATATGATGGTTGATAGTCGGTATGTACTGAATCGGTATCAGTTCTTTCTTCTCTATCTTCATTCTCTGTGTCAGAGTCATCAGCATCATGTTTACTTGATGGTACAATATATTTGTAAGACGAATTGATTGGTTGTTTCATGAATCTGCTAATTTAACTGAAGAGTTTATCGATTTTCGCTTCTAAGAAATCTAATCTTTCTTTTGAATGATCAGAGTTTATAGAAGCAGAGCTACTATTACTAGAGACGGTGGCTGTGGTAGACATATTTTTATTGATAAAACTTTTCTTAAATATTTGGGAATTCAAATAAATGTTATTCATAATATATATATGATTATATAAACAAGGATCTTTAACGATCAAGGATGGTGTCAATCGGCGTTGGTTTGTCAAGCAGACTGATATCATGTTTAAGACGATCAATAGGTACCCCAACAATTTTCTGCTCGATTGATTTATCTTCCATGTAACGACACAGACGCGTGCAGTAGCGAAGATCGTACCCAAATGGCCACGGACAGCTTTTTTGACGTTTCTCTGCACCCAGAATGTGGTCGAGCTGGGTGGAGTCAGTCTAATAATGTTCTTCGGTGTACAGCCAACCATCCGGCAATCCATC
Organism: Dictyostelium citrinum; assembly: GCA_000286055.1. Lineage (NCBI taxonomy): Eukaryota > Evosea > Eumycetozoa > Dictyosteliales > Dictyosteliaceae > Dictyostelium > Dictyostelium citrinum. Next base: position 9,336 of record AJWG01003980.1, read on the forward strand.
AACACTGAGTGGGCATACCCCAGGTTGTGCCGCGGTGGTAATTGTCATTGGCAGGGTAGTTTGGCCACCAATAACATCAGCTTGCTGATCGGCCCGTAAATGATGGCTGTATGTTGTCAGATATTCACCTGTAGAACTGCACCAGGTTTTGGATCCACCATGCTGGTCATTCGATTGCCCATCATCGAACCAAAAATCTCGGTCATGCTCGCCATTGCATCCAGATACGTATTCAGGGACTCAAAGTGTGGACGCAGATACTCGGTCATCTGTACATTCTTAACCTGTCGGTTACATACCATCTTACTCATCATCAGACCTTAGTGATCCGGATCCTCAGAATAACCGGGGTAGCAATGGACCGAGTGGAGGCCGATAACATTGCAACAACGTCGGTAGTACTGATTCAGATGCGTCACGACATTGGCAAAGAATACGGTCATAATAGCCGTGTGGTGGAGTGCATCAAAAAGTTGCACCTGTGGAAACTGTTCGGGTGTATTGTCCAGTTAGATCTGAATATCCCGCTTATTCTATGGAATATCTACCTACTGCAACAACCTATGGGCAGCGTTATCTCGTCTTAATGGCAACCTCTTCATGGAAACAAAACTGAACAGGGTGACCGAGCTAACTCCCCACGACTGGTTGTAAACATTTCTGGACCGTTTGGGAATTGATGTCCATCTGCGTGAGCATACCGCACAGCAAGGCATTATTATTGAAGTATGGAACAAGGACGTTGACCATCCTGACAACATATATTGGTTTAGCAAAGATGAAGCAGATGTTTCCTTACACAAATGAAATGCGTGTTGTAAAATACATACACATTTTCTTGAAACTTCGCTTGAAATAACTTGAAGTTTTTTCAAAAATTGACAAAAGTTTAACCACAACAAACATATCATATCATAGTTACCTGCTGAACTGCAAACCCAGCTTGCAGAAGATCAGGGATGTTGGTTAAAATTCACAGATAGTTTTAATGTTCAGTGAGCGCCCGAATAACCGTTTAATTTGTATGCGTAACAAAAAAAGAAGAGGTTAAGCAGTGAAAGTCAGCTTGGTTGGAGAGCACATTCCAGGATTCTACAATGTCAAAGCAGACCACCTCAGCCGTCTTGAAGAGTCGAATCACAAGTCATCCAAGACAATCAAGAGTTACAACTGGAAACTCAAGAAGGGAGTGTTCAATCGCATTCAACTTCAGTTCAGTCAAATTCAGATGGATCTGTTTGCATCTCACTTCAAAGTCGTCACGCCGCCGCATCGAAATTTTTACTTTTCACGGGAAAATTTTTATTCTCTGAATGTCTTTTCGGCATGCAAAAAAGTTTTCTTAAATATTTGGGAATTCAAATAAAATAAATGTTATTCACAATATATATATATTATATAAATGAAGGGTAAGCTTGTCAAGATGATCTCCTGATTTTTCATGAAGGGCTAGAAAAATGAGAAAGGTATAAGTCGCTGCATTACCTGGACCGTTTTTTTCGTAGTTCCTTTGGTAGTTTGGAACATAATATCGAATATCTGGGATATCATTACTGTAGGCGGGATTAAGAGTACCGTTTTAGTGTAATTGAGGGAATTCTCCTTCGAAAATCAGTTACGAAATGGTCCGCTCTGATCTCAGTTTGGTTTAGTTCGATTTCATGGTGGACGGTAAACCAACCCACCCATTGTTACTGTAGTGATACTGGGCTAATGCATCTGCATGCAACCGCATACACAATCTCAGCAGTTGTTAAGGATCCGTGTGTTTCCATTAAACAGGACGGTTATTTCTTTAGTGTAACGTGCGACAAGATTTGAATCCATCAAACAGTGCATACCATTTGTAAAGATGATGTCAACTTGGTTCAAAGCACGTACGTGCACAGAAGCACATCACCATCCCTTGCGGTAAAAATTATCCTGCAAAACAACAGAAAGAGAACACAAACAAAAACATGCCAATACCATCACTACCGCATTATCTCTTTGCCAACTTTGGAGTGACGGAACCGTTCCGTAGCTTTGCGCATACTGAGTCAAAGATCGCTCTGGATGCATTTCCTGATTCAAAATGGACTGTTATTACAATGGGAGTTCCCAACACCTCAATCGCATGACCAGCATGGTGGATCCAAAGTATGGTGAAGTTCCACAAGTGCCTGATCTGTCTACGTACAGCCATCATGTACCGGCCGATCAGCAAGCTGATCTTACTGGTGACCAAATGACCATCCCAATGATAACCACAACCGCGGCTCAACCTGGGGCACTCCCACTCAGTGTTGATGGATTGCCGATGGTTGGCTGTACACTGAAAAACATTACTAGGCTGACTCCAGAGATCATTGAAGAGAAACTGGTTGATATTAACATCCTGGTTTTTGATAAACCAATATACGCGCTGTCTCATCAGGAAGCTGTAGATCAAGCTGTTCAATCAATGTGGCAGATAAAGAGCATCACGGTTTAGAAACCCAGATTCTTGAAATCGCCATAATCACATAACATCCTGAAATCCAGGATATCTGAGCAATGAGTACATCACACCGATTACTGAGAATTCAACCGTGAAGTATCTGATGGTGTAAAGTCACCGAACACATGTGTGAAGTACTGAACACCATGTTGTGCGCCGACTACGGTTAGGGTGGAATGGGAGAAATAGCAACCTTTCGACAAAACTGAGTGACTTCATACTGGTAATGCAATAGATCCGGATGACCAGGATGTGCTGGACCCTATCTACAAGAACTGGGATGACGTTCGTACACGTCTGTGTTAAGTGTTGACCGGTAAAGCGCTGAAGTGGTTAGCTTTTACATTGAATCCTAGAATGTATTATCTTTCTTCTTGAGACACTTCTTCCAAAGCTGTTCGAAGAGGACTGATAGATCTTAGATTTGACCACCTTGGCGATTGATCTACGAGAGGGTTGTTGTATTGTCGGTTTAAATTTTTAGCTTGTAGTTGTTGAGATTCCGTATATAAACAACCAATCAACTATTCTAACAAATACAGTGTACCATAAATATGATACTGATGACTCTGACACCGAGGATGAAGAAAGAGAAGAAGGAACTGATTCTGTGCAGCTGGCTATTGCTAACCTGTCCAGATGGAGCATGTGGATTTTTTTATCAAACTGACCCGTACCGATATCTTGAAGGTCGAAAACTGTATATTGTCACAGAAATCCTGCGTAATGGCTTGAAAGGCGTATCTGTAATGAGATGTTCAACACAAGGGGTATTCGCCCAATGCCTCACGGTGGTGGTCACGATCAGATTCACGCCTCTGGGTGTGCTGCTCCGGCAATTCATTTCGCTGTGGCCGATCCCTAGCTTTGTGCCATGTTTCAATCGTACCAACGGTGGCTACGGCGGACCTGGTGGTTTCGAAATCTATTGATAACCATCAGAACAAATATAACTCATTGTTAGATGAGGAACTCAACAGTATCATTTCTCATAAAGAGTGGCATCTGGTATCGGCGGGTGGTGGTATTATTGCAGCTGGTACTGGATTGGTTGTAAGCGAGGTTATTGAACCTGAGGAATAATGGTCTTGCCCAATCATGTCGATTATCAATCTCTTAAACTAACTACTGAATAACTATCGGAGTCGTAAATAAATGGTAACTGCTAGAAAAGCTAATAGGACCTTAGGTGAGCAGCTCATGAGGAAGTAACACGCTACGGTAGCAACAAGAAACAAAACACACTACTACCAAACCGGAATGGACGCTTGAGAACATTGGGAATAACCTGGTAGGTCAAGGTATCATTGTGTATCTCATAGCACACAAAACCATTTCCCTGCGTGATATCAATACGGCTAACCGTCTAACAAAAATCGCTGGAGCAGATTTAAAGGAAGGAAAAGCCGAGACTATGTCGCGCGTTTGGTAGGGTACAACAATTACGACTCAATCGATGTTACTGTTCGAGCTGCAGTTCTTGAGCGAAATAATGTACAGCGGATGAAAGCCAATCTCCAACCCTATCAGCTTATGGTACTTGATGATCATGAACTCACACTAAGCGACTCAACCCACTGGTCATGTTGGTTCTGTTGCAGGATCGTATCTCAAAACGTGGGTTCCGTATGCTGGGTAAGAACTACAGTAAGTTTCCGATTATTAACCTGAAATACATCAGCGGATACGTCAGTCCTTTATCGCGATGTAAAGATTGGTTCAGATCCATTAGGGTATCTTGACATCTAATTAACTTATTGTAACGAGTATCGATCATGGTGGTTACTTTCCCAAAAGAGATGTACGCAGATTTCCATCCTGATAACGAAAACGTCGACTCAGTTGTACAAACAGATTGAGCGTATTGCGGGCTTTGAAATCAAAGGTGTGCATGTTGTCATCACCATGCACCACTACAAACTGAGCGACGCCGCTCATCAGCCAGATCATGCCCTGGTTGTAATGGCTGAAGCCAGTGACATCATTACGCATTTCCAGACTTATATTGCAGCGCACCAGAGGTGAATGTGCTTCAATACACCAATGGATTGTTATCAACAATTGAGCAAGCAAATCAGGTTAGTATTCTCCCTATTTTGGGCACCCCATAAATTGCCATGCTAAGAAGATCCGACCAACCAACATCACTCTGGTAATGCCCCAGTCAACATTCGGAGGCTATGCATTGTTACGTAAGACGTGAATCACACAGGTGCCAAAGAAGATCAAGGCACATGTTCAAGTAGTGAGCACCTCAGTCCCGAAGAAGTCACCTCATACGTTGCTTTACCACCACGCACCTCGTAATCACAATGTAATCTTCAGCAGATCTAGGGGCAACAGGTGCTTTCTTAGATAGAGAAGAAAGAACTGATATCGATTCAGTACCTACAGATTATCAACTATCAGATACATTGTTGGATCAATACAAAGCATT
>JH790589.1:4382-14845 GCA_000286055.1 Dictyostelium citrinum
AAAAAAAAAACTTTTTTCAAATTTGTTTCAAATCTTACAAACTAATTGATTTTTCATTTCTTCTATAATAAGAGTTAATGACTAATCAAATTATTAATTTTCAAATTGTATGTATATTTAAAAAAGGTTTATGAATGATTTTTTTCTTATAAAAAGAATGAAATTTTTTTATTTTTATTCATAAATCATTATTATTTAATTATTAAAATATCATTATTAATTTTTTAAATTCTTCTATTATGAATTTTAAAAAACAACAACAATTAAAAGAAACTGATATTGCTATAATAGGTTTAGGATTTAGACTACCAGGTGATAATAATGAACCATTAGGATTTTGGAAAAATTTAAAAAGGTAAATTATATAATTTTTTATTATTATTTTCAACATGTTACGCTCTCTAACTTTTACCTTTATTTTTTTCATTAAAAAAAAAAAAACAAATAGTGGATTTGATGCAGTTGATGAAATTCAGAGTGAAAGATGGTCAAAGAATTTTTCAATTTTAGGTGATATTAATAGTAATAGAGGTGGTCATTTAAAATTTGATGAATGGAAAAATTTCGATCCTTTGTTTTTTGGTATTACACCGAATGAAGTTATTCAAATTGATCCTCAACAAAGATTATCTTTAATTTCAACATGGGAAGCATTGGAAGATGCTCATTTAGATCCAATTGAATTACGTGGTTCAAATACATCAGTTTTCATGGGATGTTATTCTTTGGATTATAAGAATGGATTGGATGATAGATATGAAACAAATTTAAATACTTTAATATCAAATACACATTGTCTTTCAAATAGAATATCCTATTGTTTTGATTTTAGAGGTCAATCCTTTTCAGTGGATACCGCATGTTCAGCATCATCAAATGCAATCATTTCAGGTTGCAGAACATTAACCGATGGTACATCTTCATTATCGATATGTGGTGGTACTAATTTTATTTTCGATACCTGTTTTTCAAAAGCTATTACCATCGCAGGTATGGATACTAAAATAGGTAGATCAATGTCATTCGATGAATCTGCAGATGGATTTTGTCGTAGTGAAGGTTGTGGAATCGTAGTTTTAAAGAAATTATCAGATGCAATTAAAGATGGCAATCGAATTTATTGTACGATCAAAGGTTTTAGTTCAAACAGTGATGGTAATATTGGTAAAGGTAGTTTTTTAGCACCTTCAATAAATGGTCAGTTTTTAAATATTGGATTAGCATTCAAATCAACCAATGGCACTGTTAAACCTGATGACATTTATTATGTGGAAGCACATGGAACTGGTACACCTGTTGGAGATCCAATTGAATTAGAATCAATTTCAATGGCATTACAAACTTCAACATCAAGATCAACATCAGCGCCATTATTCATTGGATCATTAAAATCAAATATTGGTCATACTGAATCAGCTTCTGGTGTTGCATCATTAATTAAATGTTGTTTATTATTTAAACACCGTAAATTAACACCAAACATTAATTTCAACAATCCAAATCCAAGAATCAAATTTAATGAATGGAATTTAAAAGTTGTGACAGAGGTTATACCATTTCCAAGTGATAAACAAGTATCAATTATGATTAATAATTTTGGAGCTACAGGATCAAATTGTTGTTTTATTTTGTCAGAATTTATTGATAGCCATTCAAATACTCTCTTTGAAAAAATAAATTTGGATAATGATTATTTAATTCCATTTTCAGCAACCTCAAAGAAATCATTAGAAAAGTATTATAGTTTAGTTTTAAATAATTGTGTGAGTAGGATGGAATTTAATGAATTCTTATCAAAACAAATATTTACAAAAACAACTCAACTTGGTCAAAGATCTGTTATCATTTCAAAGGCAAACTGGGATGGATTTTATGATAAGAGTCAACAATATTCAACACAATCAAACAAATCATCAAATGTTATTATAAAATCAACAGAGCCTACAATTGTATTTATATTTCCAGGTCAAGGTCCACAATTTAATAAAATGGGTATTGAATTGTATGAAAAGGAAGTGGTATTTAGAGATTCAATGAATGAAATAAATCAATTATTTAAAAAGTATTATGGATATTCAGTTTTAGATAAATTAAGAAATATCAGTGATGATGATAAACATTTTATTCATTTACCAACAATTGCTCAACCATCAATCATTATGATTCAAATTTCATTATTTGGATTATTAAAACATTGGAATATTAATCCATCCTTTATTATTGGTCATTGGTATGTATATTTGAATTATATTAATTATAAATTTATAATATTTAACTTTTTTTTTTTTTAATTTTCTTTTAGTTTTGGAGAGATTGCATCATCATATTGTTCAGGTATTATAGATTTAGAAACATGTGTTAGAATAGCATACCATAGAAGTACATTACAAGATAAATTGGTTGGAACAGGTAAAATGTTATCAATTAATATCTCTGAACATCAGTATAATGAAGAATATTCAAATCAATATCCATCAGTGGAAATCGCATGTTATAATTCATTTAATTCAATTGTTGTATCAGGTAGTGAAAAAGATTTAATTAATTTATCAAATCAATTAAAATTAAAATCAATTTTCAATGTACTTTTAGGAACTAAAATTGGATATCATTCAGAAAGTTTAAATGTAATTAAAGATGAATTGATTTCAACTATTGGTACATTTAATATTAAATCACCATCAATACCAATATTCTCAACATTATCAAGTGAATTATTCTATGATGAAAATGAAAAAAAACAAAATACAATTTTCAATTCAGAATATATCTTTAAAAGTTCAAGAGAGCCAGTAATGTTTAAAGAAACAATTACAAATCTTTATAATCATATTGAAAAGAATAAGATTGGTAATGGATCGATTACATTTATTGAAATTACATCACATCCAGCACTTTCATATTACTTAAATGAAATGATACCACGAAATTCCAATTACTTTGATAAAGATTCAATCATAATCTTACAAACATTAAATAGAAAAAAGAATGATGTTAAAGAGATTCAAAAAGTAATATCTAAACTATATTGTCAAGGTTATAATATCAATTTTAAATGTCAATTTAAAAATCAAAATCAAAAGTTTAATAAGAAATCATCAATTGATTTGCCAAGATACCAATGGGATTTACAACCATACTGGTACGAATGTGAAGATAATTATAAAACAAGAATTGAGGGACCACCAATTACAATTTTAGGTAATTCAAATGGTTTAACATCACCGTTCACTTCAAGAACAACATATATAAATATATCAAAAGAACCATTCCAATGGTTAAAAGGTCATCTTGTTAAAGAAAAGTATTATTTTCCAGGCTGTGGTTATATCGATAACATTTTAAATCTTTTTCCAAATCAAGATTTAATAATTGAACAATTAAAATTCAACTCTCCATTCATTTTAAAAGAAGGTAGTAATTTAGAAATGACAACAAATATAATACCAATTTCATCAGAACAAAACAATGTATTTTTTCACATTAAAGATCAAAAATCAAATGAATGGATACAATCATCAAATGGTATAATAAGAGTAATAAATAATAATAATAATAATAATAATAATAATAATGGAGTAATAGAGAATAATTATTATGATATTGAATTTTTAAAAAATCAATTTAATTTTAGTCATTTATTTAAATCAGATTTTTATAATCATATTAAAAGAATTACATCAATAAATTATAGTGGATGTTTTCAAAGAGTTGAAGAGTGTTGGGTAGGAAAAGATAATACAACATTAACAAAAGTTTCAACAAAACAATTATTATCAAAATATGACGATCAAGTATTTTTAAATGCATCAATTTTGGATTCTTGTCTTCATGGTACAATATTTACAACAATAATTGATCCATGTTCAATTGTTTTTGATAGAATTGAAGATTTTAAAATTTATTCATCAAACATACCATTAGTTTCATCAAAACAATCAAATGAAAAAGAACAATTCATTTATGTATTATCGAAAAGATTAGATATCAAACTATCAAGAAATTCATTCTATGGTTCATTTATAGCTTTTTTAGAAAATGGTCAAATTCTGTTTGAGGTTAAAAAAGTAGTTTTAACATCATTAGAACCAGTGATAGAGAGTAGTTTAGCCCTATATCCAAATGATGAATTGTATTCTTTTTATATTGAATCCAAGGATTCTCAAATTGATAATTTAAATAGTTTTAAAAGATTTTATAAATCTGATAAAGTAATAGATATCTCAACCAATTCTTTAATATCAGATATAGTTTCAGAATCAATCAAACCTTTAGTAAATGAAAGAATGGTATTTAGAATATTGGAATTAGGTGGTGGTACATGTTCATTATCTAAAGTTGTACTAAAATCAATCAACCAATTATTAAATCAAAACAAAACCTCAAAGATATTAATTGAATTTACATATACAGATGTTTCATCAAGTTTTATTCCAGACGCAAAGAATAAATTAATTAGTTTAATTGATAAAGAAAATGAAAACAATATCAGTTTATTATTTAAAACATTTGATTTAGAGTCATTATATTCAACACAATCATATAATCCATCATATTATGACATCGTTACATTTACCAATGTTTCACTTTTAGTTAAAAACATCAAGTTTGGATTAGAGCAAATCTATAATGTTTTAAAACCAAATGGTCATTTAATATTCGTTGCAACACCACCAAATGCCTTAATCTCTGATAGTTTTGATGAATCTAGTGAATTTAAAGTAAATGATAATAGAAGTGTCTATGATTGGAATACATTACTATCTTCATTTGGATTTTCAAATATATTAACATCAAATTCTCAAAATTCAACTATTCCATTCATTTTACATACTCAAAAACAACCATTATTATCTGTACAACAACAACAAAATTCTACAGAATATACTATTATCTTTTATACCAGTGAAGAACAAAATCCAATGGTTAATAATTTTATAGATTCAATTTCAAATCAACTGTTCAACCAATCTAAAATAACAATTATTTCAACAATTAGTGAATTTAAGAATTTAAATTTAGCAAATGATGATAAATCAATTATTTTCTTTGTTTCAACAATTAAAAAATTAAATATTGAAGAATTTAATGAAGTTTCATTCGAATTATATTCAATTGGTAGATATTTATTAGATAATAGTTTATTTAAACCAAAATTAGCAGTAATTTCAACTAATTCACAAAAAGAACCAACCAATTATTTAAATTCATCAGTTTTAGGTGTAATGAAATATTTTGAGGATGGACCAATCTCAATTTATTCATTCGATTATGATGATCAATCAATTTCAAGTGAATCGATATCATCATCAACAATTAAATCATTATTATTAAATTCACATCAACATATTCAAATCGAATATATTATCAGAGGAAATAAAGTATTTTATGAAAGAATTTACAAAGAATCAACATTTAATAATAAATTTAAAGATTCAGATAAATCAACATTCGCCAGTAATAGCATTATTAAACAACACAATCTTGGAGAAACAATTTTAGTAACAGGTCAAACAGGTATAATTTTAGAAGTATTAAAATGGGTAGTTTTAAATTCGGCAACTGTTAAGAATATAATAATTTTATCTTTTTCAAAATTAAAATGGGAATTAAAACTATTTATTAACCAAACATTAGAAAAATCAAATAAAATTAAATTTTATTTTAAAGATGTAGATGTTGGAAATGAAAATCATTTAAAGGATTCAATTGATCAATTATATAAAGAAAACAAAGAGTTACCACCAGTTGATTCAATATTTCATTTTGCATTTGTTATGGTAGTTAAAAAACTTAATGAAATTAATGCTACCGATTTCAAAACGTCAAGTTCAGCAAAAGTTAATGGTGCAATTAATTTACATAACATATCATTAGAAAGACAATGGAATATTAAAAACTTTGTTTTATCATCATCAATTGCATCAGTAGTTAGCCATGTAGGGTCACCATCATATTGTTCATCGAATAATGTTTTAGATTCATTTTCAAGATACAGAAAATCAATTGGATTACCTTGTACAACAATTAATATTGGATTAATTAAATCAACAGGTATATTAACATCAACAAATAATAAATCAGTTAGCGATTCAGTGGAGAGAAATGGAATAATGGCAATAAAAACCAATTTAATATTAGGAACACTTGAATTATTATTATCTGGTATAAATGATAACAATGACGAAAACTATCAGTCATTATATCACAATTCATTTTTAAGCAAGTTCGATTATAATGTTGCAGCATCTTATTTAAACAACATTAAGTTTTCATATAAATTAGATTATTATACAAATCAAATTTCAAAAAAATCCTCAGTGGAACTTGAAAATAAAGGATCAGAGGGAATTTCTAATTTTATGATCAATACAATTTCAGATTTATTATCAATTGAGGCATCAATGATAAATGACAGTTTCAAATTTGTTGATTATGGTGCAGACTCTTTACATTCCACACTTTTTAAAAACTCTATCGAAAAACAATTCTTTTCAGAGATTTTAACAACATCACAAATACAATCATTCACAATAAAATCAATGATTCAAATCGTTATTAAATCAGTTAATGAAAAAAACAAAACTAAATAATGGCTTTACCTATATAAAATAATTAAAACAATATTCAAATTAATAAATTAATAACAATTATAATAGATCTCAATACCCAAAAAAAAAACAATTTAAATTAGTTGCAGTGTAATGTTCATTATTTAGTTTTTTTTTTAATATTGGATCAACTTGTGGTCAGACCTGGTAATCGAACATGCGATAAATTCTTACAGATAAATAAAAGCTTTGTTTGTATTCAGAGCGGGAATCGAACCCACGACCTAATCCGTGTTAAGGATTCGTGATAACCGACTACACCATCCGAACAAAGACAAAATTTTTTAAATTTATAGCAGTTAACGTTTAAATTATAATACTAATAAGTACAAAGATTCATCTATTTCACTGTATAGTCGAAACTATCTACACCATCAACACACTACAAAAAACTACCCAAACTTAAAAAGATTTAAACAGATTAAGATAAATAACAAATTTGACCAATTCAAGCCTTCCCAGGCCAACTGGACACAGAGAACAACCGAGTACATCTCCCATTCTACGAGATCAAAAAAAATTTACCTAAAAGGTAGAGACATCCTCTGGTGATATTCTTTAAAAGGCTTACCAAAAGTTTTCAATAAAACCTGTGCGCCCTGTGGGGAAAGCTAATCATCAGAGCATATATTTTTTAAATGTAAATCACACCTAGAAAACCATTAACTACGTATTAACAAAAATTGGAAAATCAAAGTTCTAAATCACCTTGAAATAGACTCAACTGTAAATTTAATAGCGATATTAATGGAAACAATCTGGAAAATCAAATTCTAAATCATAAAAAAGTTATATGTAATTTTAAAAATTTTACTGGATGATCCATTGAAAATAATAAAATAAGAAAAGAACATAAAATTATATTTAATATAGAAATTGCTTTTTTAATATATTTTTTTATTATTAATTTTAATTATTACAGATTTGAAATAAAAAAAATTTAAAGGATCATATCTATTTCTTAGATAAAATGATATAAACAGGATAATCAACTTTAATTATTTTAGAGTTGCAATCAGTTGTTTTTAATAAATCAACTAATGATTTCTTGATATCTGGTAAAAAATCTTTATTTCCCTCTTTAATATATTTTGCATATGATGACCAAGATGAGTACATACCAACCATATCATTAATTGACATTATTTTCTAATCAATATTATTGTATAAAAATATTAATAAAATATATTAAAATAAAAAATAAAAAATAGAAAAAAAACCTACATCCAAAGTAATAGTTTTTCTTGTAGTATTTTCATAGGTTGGCCTAATATCTACATACTCATCATTTATATATTTAATTTCTGGTGCCCAATACTGTCTAAGAATATTGGAAAAAATCTTGTAATTTTATTTAGTAAAAAAAAAAGTAAAAAATAAAAAGAGATTAAAATACCCACATTCTCATGTATTTTTTGAAGTTCTTCATTATTTATAATTTTAAGTGAACCGTAGCACCAAATTATTAATGAACCATTTTCTCTTAATAATCTTTTTGATTCTTTGTAAAATTCTTGTAAATTAAACCAATGAACAGCAGTTGCAACAGTTATTAAATCAACAGAACCACTAGGTAAATCTATTTTTTCTGCTGCTGATAATCTATATTCTACAGTGTCTGTTGGTTCTGCATGTTTTAATTGATATTCTGAGGGTTCAAATCCTAATAATAAAAAATACATTCAAAAAAAGGTTTGAATTATAAAAAATAAAAAAAAAAATTAGTTCCATAATTGTTTTTTTTTTTAAAAAATTATACTGTAAAATAAATAAAATAGTGTAAAGAAACAATATAACATTGTATTCAATTTAAAAAAAAGAAAAAAATTTTTACATACCAATTACTTTTTTAAAATATTTTGCTAATTTAACAGTTGCTTGACCACTTCCTGCACCTACATCAATTGCAAGATCCCTTTTATCATCACAGTAAGAATCAATGATTGAATATAATTCATCATTGTATGTTGGTCTAAAATTTTTATATGATTCACTTACCTTACCAAATTTATCTTCAAATTTAGTTGGTGTTGGAATTGATGAAGACATTTTTTTTTTATTGTTTTTATATATACACAAAAAAAAAATTAAAAATAAAAAATTAAAACATAAAAAAATAAAAAAATAAAAAAAAAATTAATAAATGTAAAAATTAAAATTGGCATCTGGGGGTCAATTATTTTATATCTTATCAGTTCTAAAAAATAAAAAAAAATAATAAAAAAATAAAAAAAATAAATGGAAGATTTGGTTTTAAAGATTTAATCATTTTTATTTAATTGAGTTTTTTATTGTTTTGAAAGCTAATATAATTAGATCACTGATAATATCAACGACAGCAAAGGGTATTAAAACACACACCGATATTAAAAGTGATGGATACAAAATTAATGGAATCATAATCATCAAATATGCTATTCCAATTGCATCGAGTGTTGGGAAAAGTGTATTATTTAGAATAACTAAAACAATAATATAATGTGGAAGATAATAATATCTACTTTTAGTAATAATTTTTTCACCATATTTTGCAATGTTAATTAATTGATTTGTTTGTTTATCAATTATAACATTACAATTATTACATTCAACTAAACAATTTTCATTTTTATTATTATCAATTATTTCAACTATTTGATTATTAATATTATTATTATTATTATTATTATTATTATTATTATTATTTATTGATTTGAAAATATAATTTGATTTTTCTAATAATTTAATTTTATTATCACCTAATTTATTCATTTGACCAATTGAACAATGACTACATTTTTTATCGGTGTCTTTTGAATCCAAAAAGAAAATATTTGAACCTTCATTTGTTTGATTGTGTTCACCTCTTTTTTTAATTCTCTTTATTTCATTACTATAAAAATCATAATCTGTGAAAATGTGAGCAATTGGTGTTTCATCGTTTTTGTATTGTTTTTCTATCTCTTTAATCTTTTTAAAAATTAATTTTGAATTATCTTTGCTTTCAAAACCATCATATTCTAAATAAAATTCTTTAAAATCTGATGTATTCATTAAAACTAAATCTGTTTTTGGTTTTTCATTTAGTTCTTGTTCTTGATTATATGATTGTTGTTGTTTTAAAATTAATGAAGATAATTTAAATGAATTTGATTTATCATCATTGAATGGAAAAACTTTAATTGTATCTAAATTATATAACGATTTATCTTTTTTTGACCAAAAATTATTATTAAATTTGATATTCTCTCTTTTTAAAAAAGATGTGGTTTCATTCTTTCCAAAATGGTTACCATAAAAAATTAAATCTGCTTTTTTTGATATCCATACTAAATTTATTCATAACTTTGAAATTGTTATCTTTTTGGTGTGTAAATGAAGTTGGTTTTATTAAATGTTTTAATTTATTCAATAACATATTTGAATTCATTTTTAAAGCAAAGAGAAAATTATGTAAAATGGTCTTTTTTTTTTTTTTATTTTTTTTTTTTTTTAATTCTGAATATCAAAAAATATCTAAAAATATTTTTTAATTCTAATAATTTGCACCCCCTCATAACAAAAAAAAAGAAAAAAAAAAGGAAAAACAAAAAAAAAATTAAAAAAAATAAAATAATTTGAAATTTCAATTTGTTGTTTTTTTCCACTTTTTTTTTTTTGGGAATAAAATTTTTGTTTTTTTAAAAAACAAGATTTTTGTTTAATTAATTATTAAATTAATTTTTTTTTGAAATTAAATGTCCAATAATAATAATAATTTTTTTTAATATTAGATTAACAAGTTTTATTTATAAATAATCAATCAATGTTAATACAATTTTATTTTATTTGTTTAAAAATAAACTAAAAAGATTTTTTTTTTTTTTTTTTTTT
>JH790590.1:2359-13604 GCA_000286055.1 Dictyostelium citrinum
TTTTTTTTTTTTTGTTTTTGTAAAAAAAAATAATAGAAATAAATATTAAATAAATAAAAATAAAAATAAAATAAAAAAAATACAAATAAATATTAAATAAATAAATGGAAGAAAAAAATGTTAACTTAAAAACCGGTGATTTGGTTACATTTTTTTCAGAACAAGAAGAAGAGGATGGATATTTTAGTAAATCGCATGATAGTGCTGTAATGTCAAATAATAAATCAAAAGATTGTGTTTTTAAAATTTATCCATTTACTCAATATACAGCCAGAAAAGCGTTGAAAAAGAAAGCAAAAAGAAAACTACAACAACAACAAACAGATGGTGCTGATGGCAATAGTAATAGTGGTAATGGTAATAATAGTAGTAATAATATTAGCAATAATATTAATAACAATAATAGTAATAATAATAATAGTAATAATGGTACAACAACAAATGCAAATGGTGAAAATGGTAATAATGAAGTAACGGATTTAGAATTAAAACAATTAGAGGAATATCAAGATTTGGAGGATGTTAGTAATGAATCTACATTGATACAATTAGAAGGTCGTGATTTAGTATATGGTCAAATCGTACAATTATATCAACCAAGTAGCAATCAATTTCTATTCGCACGTAATAATATAGTTGGATTTAGACAGGATGGCAGTCAAAAATGTTATTTCAAGATAACACCTCGATTTCAAAATCAAGATGGTTGCAAAGTTTTTAGTGAGGATTTGGTATTATTACGTCATGAAAAGACGGGCCTTTTTTTGAACCAACAAAATTTCATAATCGATCAAGGTGTGTTTGGTATTGGCCTCAGCGAGAATGGTACATTTTGGAAAATGGCAGTTTCAGATGTCGATGGTAAAAGTGGACTAAACATTTTAAAAGCAAATGAACCATTTCGTTTATTTCATAGAGAAGGTGGTTTCGTTAAAGTTTCTAATGATAAAACAACCTTCACCTATAATACAAAAACACCTTCTTCCATTAATTCATTATTTGAAATTGAATTTGAAAATAATAATTTAATATCACCATTATTAAGATCACAAAAAGATTTACAACCACAAAAAGATAATACAGAACAACAAAAAGAAAAAGATAAGGATAAGGATAGAGATAAGGATAATCCATTAAAACAATCATATGGTTCACTTTCAAATTCAAATATAATACCTAATACTAGTAATAATAATAATAATAGTAATACAAATAATACAAATAATCCAAATAGTAATAATAGTAATACAAATAATAATATTTATACATCAAATGAAGTTCATATTGGTCAAAGTTTTTGGATACGTTTAGTTGGTACAAAGAAATATTTATCATTAAAGGAATCAAGTGATGACTCATTAAAGGATAATCCATTAATTGTAGTTCCAGAAGATCAAAAATATTCACCAAATGCAACATTTTCATTTGTAAAAAGAGATAAAGCAAATGAAGATGTCATTTTTGGTTCGTTTGTTCGTATTCAATCTTTATCGAAACAATATTTACATTTTATTTCTGATGAAACATTTCATCACAATGGTGAAGTAAGTAATAATAATAATAATAAAAAGTGTTGATTTGTTAATATTAATTTTTAATTTTTATTTTTATAGTTAGTTGGTAGTAAAAAATATTATAAAAATGATGATTTTCAAATTAAACAAATTCCAAAATCACAATTAGAAGATTATGGATTTGTATTATCAAGAATTAATAAGATTCAAAATTATTTATATCAATCTTCATCAAATTCATCATCATCATTAATGAATAGTGCAAATGGTATTGGCCAATCAGGCTTTTCATCATTAATGGGTACAACGACTACAACTAATGGTGGTAGTAACAATAATAATATTGATAAAAAGAGAGCGACAGTTCAAGAGATTAAAACTATAATTGTTGAATTTATTAAATTTTGTACACAATCAGAGGTTGAAGATCCATTAGATCGTGAAGGTACACCCATTAAAACTCATCAAAAACTTTTGTCACATCCATCACATTTATCGATTTTATTGGAATATTTAAAGAGATTGTTTGAACCATTTGACGCAGCATCGATTTTATTCGTTTATAGATTATTGAAACAAATGGCTAAATCCAATATAAAGAATGGTATAATTATCAATGAACATTTGGATCAAATTAGTCCACCATCGATACGTGATAAAACCATTCCATTACATTTTGGTGCCATTCTTTATGAAGTCTATAAAAACAATAACATTCTATTGGAGGCATTGACAGAGGATAAAGTTCAAGAGTTTATCAATGTGATCAAACAAAAAAAGGAACCAAAATATATGGAGCTCTTAAGTGAGATTTGTATTTGTTATGGTAAACCAATCGTAAAGAATCAACAATACCTTTGTGATTTACTCTTGGAAAAGAATTCAAACCTTCTCTTTAAGACTAGAGTAATCGGTGGTAGTTTAGAGATTGAAAAACAAAATCCAACACCCAAATGGGTGGATATTACAGCGTTTGCTTTATCGGTGGATGAGAAAACTCATAGATATTTCGAACAATCTTTAGCACTCTATGCAAACGTCTCCAAGGGTAGAAATTACAATGGTATTCGTTTGGTTGGTCAAAGAATCACTCACAAGGAATGTTTATTGGCTTTGAAAGAGGAGGCATTGCCTTATAGTTTACGTGGTTGCTATATCAATATCCTCATTCATGTTTATATGGATTGTCATCCACAACATTATGTACCACAAATTAATTATGTTTGGAATCCATCCATTGTAAATAATACTAAAACTGTCGAGTTACTACAACTTTATCAACAATACAATATGACAGGTTCTTTACATCAAAGAAATAGTTCAGTTCAAAATCCATACAATACAGTTAGTGCTGGTAATATTTCAATATCTTCAAATAATCCAAATAGTGGTGTAGGTAGTAGTGGTAGTGGTTTTATGCCAACTGTTGGGCCATCATATGGCCAAGCTTCAAGTCCATTAAGTAATGGTGCAATTGTAAATAGTTTAGCTTCAACAAATTTAAATAATCAAACACCAACTTCTTTAAATTTATTTAATTTAAATAGTCCAAATAATACAACTAATAATAATGCAACGAATAATAATAATACGAACAATACAAATAATACGAACAATACGAATAATACAAATAATACGAATACAAATAGTTTAATAACATCAACAACCCATTTAATTCAATCAACTTCACCACAACAAAATAATAATAATTTAAATTCAATACCGACTAGTCCAGTTGTTGGGTCAACTAATCATGGTGGTCAACTATCACATAGCAGTAGTAATCAAACACCACTATATCAACAACAACAAAATAGTTTATCATTATTTAGAGAGGATGATATATTTAGCACCTTTGTTAATTTAGAGATTCAAGCAGATAAAGAACCATCAACAACCACTCAATTATTAATTAGTTTATTATCGAAATCTGAATATTTTTCAAATTTTAATAACGGCTTTCCAACTTCACATAGACCACAATTAGCATTCTTTCATAAGATTTTAATTGCAGTTGGATATGCATTCAAATTTGGATTCTTTAGAAAGAAGGAAAGAGTATTATTAAAGAGATTAAGATACATTTTAGAGTTTGAACATGAACCAGTAAATACTTTCAAAGAAGTTGATTTAGGTAGGACAATGGGGGGATCTAGAATGTTGGAAGATGAATCTGTAATATATGTTTCAATAAAGATTGAAATTGTAAATATTCTTCATCTAATGTTATCATTTCAAAAAAAGAATATTATGGATGTTTTCCTATACGATTTTTCAAATATGAGTCAAAGTGCTTTCTCTCAACCCGAAAATGTAAAGAATCAACTCATTGATAGATTAACCACCAATTATCAAAGAGATGGCCATCAAGATTTATCATTATGTACAGTTTTATTCAAACTATTAAAACATGAAAATAATCAATTATCAAGTTTATCATTATCACTATTAAATAGAATCTATAAATATCGTTCAATCTATGCAATGCTATGGAGTCCAATTCAAAAATTATTCTTATTACCAAATGAATTAACTCCAACCTATAAAGAATCATTACAAAAAATGGAATCATTAACTGTAACTTGTTTCGCACCACTCACCGATGATTCAACCCAAGAATCATTACGTTCCTTAGCTTTCTTTATTCATTTAGTAACAGATTCTGATCCTGTTAAATTAGTTAAAAATCAAAAATTACTTCATGTTATTGGAGTTCATAAAACAATTATTGGTGTACTTAAAATTGGCTGTTCTTTAGATGATTTAATTTTAGATCAATCACAACCACAACAACAACAAACACAATCGCAACAACCAATAAATTTATCAGGTTCAATTGAGGAATCATCTACAATACCACCATCATCAACTACAACAACTACAACTACAACAACCACTTCAACAACAACTCAACAATCAATTAATTTTAAATCATTATTAAATTCTAAAACAAATTCACAATCAATTCATGTTGCAAAAATATTTAGAAGTTGTTATGAATTTTTAAAAGTATTTTGCCGTGATAATAGAGAGAATCAAAAGGTATTATTTGGTGAAATTGAATTTTTAATTGGTCATTTAATTAGATATGGGAATGTATTTGGTACAGTTGAAACATTGATCGAAGTTTTTAAGAACAATATTGAATTGGCGATTAATTTTGGTAATTCACCTTACTTGAAGCTTTTGGTGAAATTCATTATCAACCTATCAATGGATCAATTGGATCCAATGTTCCTAAGATTATTATCGGTTTTAATTTTACCATGTAGTGAAAACTCAGTGATTGAGAATCAAATATCAGTTACCAATCTTTTCAAAGAACATAAATTAAAGATTTCCAAATTATTAGTACCAATTAGTACAATGAAAGATGTAATGAAAGATCCAAAATTATTATCAAAATATTATAATGTAAACTCTTCAAATGTTTATAAATTACATTTAGCATTACAAGAAATTTTAAATCATTCTTTAAATGATGATGGTGCAGGTGTTGGTGGTGGTACAACTGTAATTGGTGGTAGTATTATAGGTGGTTCAATTTCAGCAACGACAACAACTCAAACTAATGTTAGTACAACTAACCAATCAAATAATAATAATAATAATACAAATTCAACAAATAATAATAGTAATAACACAAATAGTAGTAATACTGGTATAATATCACATCGTCATTCTAATAGTACAAATATATCACAATCAGTACATCCAAGATTAATTAGATCATCAGCAAAAGCACAAATTGTAAATTCAACAGTTGAAATTTTACCAAAAGAATTTGTAATCAATTTAGAATTAATTTTATTATTGAAAGCATGTAGTCATGGTATTAATACACCAACCGAAGTAATTTGTAGAGAATTTTTATCAATGGGTGAATGTTTTGATATTTTAATTGTTAGATCCGATGGTAATGGTAAAGAGAATAGTAGTTTAATGATAAATGAAACCAAGGAATACTTGGAGAATAATTTATTATTTAGATTTAAATCTGCTTATTTATCTTTTTTACATGAAGTATTCTTTAATTCCGATACATTGAAAGGTGATTTATTGGCATTACAATTGAATCATGACCTTTGGAGCTTAATCGATCAATTTACAAATCAGTTGAATCATCTTTTTACCATTAGTGCCATGAATCAAATGGGTCAAATGTATTACGTTCAAATGGCTCGTAATATCATTATACCAATGGTATCGGTATTGGAAAGATTTTATTCTCAATGTTTTTACTTTGATAAAGCAACTCAAATTCATTTAACCTATAGTGGTCGTTTAATGACAAGTCTTATGAAGCTCTATTGGAAAGATCCATCATTGTCAATACCATTCAATCAACAAAACACAAGTAGATATCAATCCTCTATGAATATGTCAAATTATGATGATAGTGATACTAGTGAGGGTGGTTATCATCCAATACTTCAAGGATTGGACCCAGAGGAAAAAGTTAACATCTATTCAAATTTGGTTAAATGTTTGAAAGCTATGGATAGATCTGCACTCTCTCCAATTGTTCCAGCAAATGTTTCAACCATAAACATTTCAAACGTTATCAAAGGTTGTGAAGATGTAATCAATCGTACAGAACATCCAAACTCTAGAAATAGAACTGAAACCATTGATTCCTCAAATTCTTCACCATTGATTCAATCAAAATCTTCATCAATCTTCATTGATTATACAAGATTAAATAATTTCGTTAAGCTTTCAAAAATTCGTGGTTATACTGAAATTGCAATGATGGTAAATCAATCATTATCAATTACTCCATTTATAATTAGTCATCCAAATTATAATTCAAATTCAAACAATGGTAATGGTGGTAATAATGGTAATGGTGGTGGTAATGGTACAATTCGTAGTAATAGTTATGGTTCGACAACAAAAAGAAGAACATCACGTAATAATTCAAATGTTTCAGATGCTAGTAGTAAAGGTGGATCAACAATTTCAAATCGTTTCCAAAATCAAAATTCATTCTCAAATACTTTTATTCAGCAACAACAAATTGGTATTAATAATCAACGTCATATTAATAGTGGTAACCAAAACATTGTTACAACTGTTACATCCAAATCTACAAACTTTTTAGAGATTTTAGTATTCCAATTGAGAAATTCATTATATAACAATGATGAAATGAAAATCAATTGTATTAGAATTCTATCATCATTATTATACATTAACAAAGAAAGAAAACCTGATATTCAAAATATCATGACCGATCTCTATTGTCATTCGGCTGTTATTGGTTTATTAAGTTCAAAGAATATTGAAATTCAGTTTGAATCATTGTCTTTGTTATTGGCATTGTTGGATGATAGTGTTAATGTTGATAATCCATTACCAAATCCAAAGGTAAAAGACGATATTCAAAGTCATTTCTCATCATCACCAGATATTCAATTCTTTAGAGATATCTATGCAATGATTGAACGTGCTAAAATTAATTTAAGAGATACTAAACGTAATATTCATCGTATTGAACATGTTAAAATGGGTAATAATACAATACTTGGTGGTAATTTAACTTCAAAGAATTCAATTAAATCTTCAATCAATAATAGTAATAATAGTAATAACAATGGTAGACATAGTCGTGGAATTGATGCATATGAATCAAATCCATATAGTACAGAATTTCAATTACTTCAAAATATATTCAGAGTACTTCAATTACTTTGTCAAGGCACAACTAATATCTTTAAAAAGAGTATTAGATCTCAACCTGATAATTATAAGAGTTATGATATTTTGAAAGAGATGTGTCAATTTTTAAAGATACTTGAAACCATTGTAAATATCGATAGCGATTCAATCGAACTTGGTCTAAGATTCTTTGCTTGTATGAAAGAGATTGTTAAAAATACACCAGAGAATCAAATTGCCGTTACCAATGTTCAAGTTTGTAAAGCCGTTTGTAACATTTTAAAGAAACCAAAAGAAAATGATCCATCCAAAGAATTAAAAGAATTGAAATATTTAGATTTGAAAATTGAAGTAGTTGATTTTCTATTACATGTAATCGATAAAGAGGATCCAAGAGTTATGAGTAAACTAATTCCAGAATTAGATTATAAAGTTATTGAGTCAAATACTCAAGTGATAAGTCAACGTTCAAATCATGAAACCAATGAAAAATCAATTAAATTAGCTTCAATGACATTTAGATTAATTAAAATTCTCGCAGATAATGATAAATCTCAAAACCTTCAATTAGAAGATTGTCTTTTAAAATGTGGTGAACATTGTAAATCTAGAATTGGTAGAGTCGAATTACTCTATCAAAATAAATTGGAACGTATTTATTTCCCAATTCCAAACTATAGTAGAAGATTAATTTTAGAAGATAAAGAGCAATCTAAAATTAAAAATGATGAAAATTTATTACAAGAAAATTTAGAAGAACATTTCATCAATAATAAAATTTCTTGGAATAAAGCAACAGAGAAAATAGATGCATTTATGGATTATTCAGAATATAAATTAATTGAATTAGAACATTTACATAATTTAAAATTAAATTCGATGTATGTTTTTTTTTGAAAAAAAAACTATTTATATCTTTTATACTAATTTATTTATTTAATTATTTATAATAGGTCATATTATTTAGTATCACATACAGATAAATTTAAATTTTTATCATTCTTTTTAGCATTAATTATTAATTTATTATTAGTTATTTATTCAATCAATTCACCACCAGATTTGAAACAATTCAAAAGTGATATTAGTGATGATTATGGTATTGCATCATGGTGGGCTGGATTTTTACCACTCACAATCTTACAAACAATTTGTTGTATTTTAGCATGTGTTGGATTCTTTTTAAGAAAAGGTCCAGTATTATTATATCAAAATTGGGTAAATTATTTAAAAACTCATGGCCATAAAAAGAATTTTATGTTTTATACAAATGATCAAAGAATGGTAACTAGAATCAATTAATTAATTATAATATTTTTTTATTTATTATTATATTAACTTTATTTTATTTTTTTTTATTACTATTTTAGTATTCATTAAGACAAACATTTAAATATAAATTTATACCATTAAATGCAAAATTTTTAATGACAGATTTAAAAGCAGTTTATAATATATTAGCGGTTATTTGTTCGGTGCTTGGTATTATTTATAGCCCATACTTTTTCGCTTTTCATATTTTCCAATTTAGTTTAAATACTAAAGCACTTTCACTTGTATTAAAGGCCATTACAATGAACAAAAAGACATTATTAGTAATGGGTGTATTCATTTTGCAAGCCATTTACTTATTGTCAATATTTTCATTCGTTTGGTTCCAAGAGCATTATAAAGATGATGATAGTGAATATATGTGTGGTTCATTACTTCAATGTTTCATTACCAATCTTTATTATGGTGTGCCATCACAAGGTCAATTGATTCAATTTATAAAGTATAATTTCCCAAATACCTATATTGAAACCACTGACTCATCAGGTTCACCAATTACAGAGCAAATAAAATCAAGTAATACAGTTTCAGCAAGAATCATTGGTTGGACAGTTTTTAATGTGGCTTTCTATGTTGTAATTTCACTAATCCTTTTGAATGTAATCTTGGGTATTATCGTCGATACTTTTGGTCAACTTCGTGATCAAAGAGCTGAAACTGAAGATTATAAATCCAATGTTTGCTTCATTTGTTCAATCGAGAGAGAAACATTCCAAAAAAATTCAATAGAATTTAAAAAACATATCGAAGATGATCATAACAAATGGCATTATCTCTACTTTTTCGCATATCTAAAAGAAAGATGTACCAACAATCAAATGAATCAATTGAGTGAATTAGAATGTAGTATCGCCGATGGTATTACAAATCGTAGTTATATCTCTTTTTTCCCAATTGAAATGTCCATGTCCCTCCAAGGTATTGAAAATGCTAATCGTAAAAAAGAAGAATCAATCGATCAACACGCTAAATTATTAGATGATGTTGAAAAGAAAATCACTCATAATATCTCTACACAATTAAATCAATCAATTTCTTTATTAATTGATGAAATTAAAAGTTTAAGACAACAAGTTAGTGATTTAAAACAACAACAACAGAAGTAAAAAAAATTAATAAATTATTAATAAAAAAAAAACTATTTATTTAATTAAAAAAAGAAACTATTTATTTAATTAAAAAAAAGAAATAATAAAAAAAATAAAACCAAAATTTGATTTTAAATAATAATTATTTTATTTATTTTATTCTTTAATTAAAACTAAAGAATTATCAATACCAGCAAAAATATCAATAACATTTGCTTCATCAAAGAAATTAATTTGTTTTGGTAAATTTTCATCAGATTCATTACCATGACCTAATTTACCATTTGAACCATTGCCCCAAGAATAAACTTTACCTTGATCATCTAAAGCCATTGAGTGGGAACCACCAGCTGCAACTTTAACGATTTTAATTTTATTATCATTGAAATATTTTAAGAGAGTTGGAGAATCACGATTTGAAGTATCCATACCTAAACCTAATCTACCTTCAGTACCCCAACCACATGAATAAACATTACCACCATTGGTTAAAAATAATGTATGTGATGCACCACTTGATAGTTGTTTAATCTTTTCATTGGTATCTGTGAATTTAATTTTGGTTGGTTTTGTAACTCTACCTTTTAATTCTGAACCTAAACCAAGTGTACCAATTTCATTGGAACCAAATGAATAAACATTACCACGTGCTGATAAAAGGAATGTACTATCGTAACCACAAAATACTTTTGAAATTTTAATTTGCTCTAAACCTGGTACCAATGTTGGTTGAGTATACTCAATATCTGGTATCATTTGTTCCCTAAGGTCAACTTTATCATCTTCTCCATCCATTGTCTCTGTTGTACTGGTCATTCTTGTATACTCCACTACCTTTTGTCCAATTTGACCCTCTACATTATATCCCCATCCAAATACATGTCCTGCTTTTGTAACTGCAATCGAATGATCTAATCCAACACCAATATCAATAATATGTTGATCATTTAATGCTTCAATTTTAGTTGGTGCTGTTCTATTTCTAGTATCACTTAATCCTAATTGTCCAAAATTATTTTCACCAAATCCTAAAACTTTCCCATCTCCTATAAGATTATTATATAAATAATAATTAATAATTAATAGTTAATAAGAAAAAAAAATAATAATCATCAATTAATTTTATATATTTTAAATGATTATTATTGGTTTTTAATATCATAAACTTACTTGTTAAAACTAAAGTAAATGATCTACCACCGACAACTTTTTCAACAAATGTATTTTTTAATAAATCTATTGTAGTAGGAAATCTATATTGTTCTGATGGTAATGACATATTACCAGACTTATTTGTACCCCACATAAAAACTCTATTTGAAATGGTTGGGTCATTTTCATTTTGTTCATCTGTTAATAAGAATGAATTTAACCATGAGCTACCAAATTGTTTAATCTTTAAAAATGGTGGTAAATGTGTAATTTGTGTTGGTATGAGTTTATCATTATTACCTGGTACTCCCAATTTTAAATTATCAAATGATCCAAATGTAAATAATCTCTCTTTATTTCGATCTGCTGATGTTTTTGTACAATATTGATTACATTTATTATTATTTATATTATATACATTTTTATTTATAAAATTATAATTTATAAAATTTTTATTTTTATTTAAAATTGGATTGACAATTGTTTTTATCATTATAT
>AJWG01004148.1:0-12751 GCA_000286055.1 Dictyostelium citrinum
AATAATAATAATAATAATAATAAATACTAAGGCGACCTTATTGAACTTACCATTCCACCAGAGTTTGGGTATGGCGACCGTATTATGGGTCCAATTCCGCCAAGAAGCACCCTCTTTTTTTGAAGTTGAACTCTTAAAAGTTGATCAAAAATAAATAAAAAAATTTAAAATAAAAAAACAGATGTTTTTGGGAAAGAGACTCCAAAACTGTTTTTTATTTTTATTATTTTTTATTATTTCTATTATTTATTTTTGTTTTATTTTATTTTTTTTTTTAAAAAAAAACAATGGAATTGTAAGATATTTTGATTTGTTTTTTTATTTTTTTTCCAGATATCTAAAAAGAAAAAAGAAATAAATCAATATTTGCTGTTTAGAGCCGAAAAAAAGAAAAAAAAATAAATTTTCATTGTGTCAATAGATTAAAAAAATGTATTAAATATCTTAAAATAAAAAATTTAAATTTGGATGAAGTTCAATAAAAGTCGACCAAAAAATTGTTTTTTTCTTTTTTTTTTATTTTTTTTTAATTTTTTCAAATTTTTATATTAATTTTCCCCTCAGTGACTGAGTTCTCCAATTTAAAAAAAAAAAAATGAAAAAAAAATATAAAAATGTGAAAAAAAACATCTTTTTTTTAGCTGTTAAGTTTAAATTATCTAATTAATTCGCAAGAGAAATAATTTCATTTTTCTTTTAGTTTGGATTTTATTTAATTTTATTTTTTCTTTTTTTTTAATTTAAAAATAATAAAAAAAAATGGCCAGAAGAACAAGAAATACCAACAACTCCAGTAACAACAACCAAATCAGTACTACTAGAGGTTCAACAGATCATCTTAGAAATGTGATACAAAAAGCATCACCTGGTAATAGGTCAATGAATATTGGATCAGAGGATATTGACCAATCATCACAATCGTCAACTTCTTCAGGGGGAAATACGATTCTAAGTCTTTCAACCATTCAACATCAAAGTGATGATGAATCATTACCAGATGACCAACCAGTTAATAAACCACCAAAAAATAAAGGTGGACCAATATTATTTACACCACCTTTGATGGATATTTTGAAAGAGTCACCTCTTCATAAACCAGCAGCAGGACCAAGACCTTCAATTGGATTAATCAGTTCAATTAGAGGTACACTAGACCAACTTCATAAAGAAAATAAAATCCATCCAACAACACTACCCTTCAACCAAAATCCTCAGTCAAAACCATTACCAAAAATGCCATCATCCAAATCAAACTTAAAACCAATGGTACAAAAGAAATCACCGCAAACAGGACTACATCCAGGTTATGTTCAATCTATAGAAGAATCTGGTTCCGAATCCGATCATGAAGAAGATTCAAGAATACAAGGTAATCTAAATTTCTTTAAAAAAAGGGCTTCAAATCAAGATCAAGAAGTTAGCACCGAAGAATCTGAAGGTGAGGAACTATTAGAAGATGAAAAAGAAGAAGAAGAAGAGGAAGAAGAAGAAGAGGAAGAAGAAGAAGAGGAAGAAGAAGAAGAGGAAGAGCAAGAAGAACAAGAAATTTCTTCAGTACCAAAACCAACTCGTGTGGCAATTAAAAAATCTGCACCATCTCAGGTGAGTAATGTAAAGGTGCCAAAACCAGCACCACTGGTTGGAAAGAAACCGTCACCAACAAAGATACAACAGCAACAAAAATCACCACAGTTATCACCGGTACCAACTCGAAGAAGTCATCCTCTACCTCCTTTTGAAATTCATTTTTCTGGTTTTTCTTTGAATACTCCAAGAGAAACTCCTCCAGGCAACCAACCAAATGCCCTAAGAAAACGTGCTGCCTCAACACCTCCATCAACTCCTACCAGAAACACAAAATCACCAAGTAAAAGGGTATCAAAAACACCACCTGCCTCTCCATCAAGAAAGAAAAGAAGAAGAAAGTTAATAAATTCACAGATTATTAAATATCAAAGAATGGATAAACTTATGATTCCTCGTCTCTCTTTTGCTAGAGTAGTCAGAACAATTTTGGCCAGGTATGAGGAGGGCCACAGAATCACACCTGATGCTATTTTGGCTATTCACATTAGTGCTGAGGCTCACATAGCTCGTTTAATGGAATATTCTGCTTTATTAGCTTCTCATGCCAAAAGAATAACAATTGCTGCTAGAGATTTTAGATTTTATATTAAAATTTTTGGTACTCCTCCTTGCGTAAAATAAAAAAAAAAATAATAATAATAATAATTAATAATTAATAAATAATAAATAAAAATTAGAAACTTAATAAATAAATGCATATGTTTCTAATTAAATAATTAAAAGCCTATAACAATGGATTGGTCTTTGTTTATAAATTTTTTAAAATTAAAATAATTATTGTATTTAAACAACCAATATCAAAAACAAATTAAAAATAAATTAATATAAAAACAATTATTTATATTAGTCAATAATAGAATCAACAAATTTAAATTATAGTATTTCAAAAATCAGATAAAGGGACCTGCATGGTTGTATGCCCAACCACAAATTTGACCAAAAAGTTTAGAAAAAGTTTCTTTATTGGTCCCTTTTCTCACCTAAGGGGCCATAATAATATTTCACCAAAAAATTTCAAATAAAAAAATAATCATTCTTCCAATGTATTCATCAATTATTTATATCTTTTTTTAAATTTTATTGAATAAAAAAATAACAATTTCTTATTTTAAAGCAAGTGAAAGCCAAAAAGATCCAAAATATATGGAATTGTATAAATATAAAATTAAAACTAATAAATATTAATTTTAAATTGATTTTCTATTTGATTGTAAATTATTGATATTATTTTTTTATATTTGATTTTATAAAATTTGATAAACCTTTAGATAGGTGTTCTCATTTTAAATTGACATTTACAATCTTCTTCAAGGAAGTATGTATTCTCATAAAGTAAGAAATATCAGATACGAAAGGTTGCCAGCTTTCCATCTCACTTTGAAGTGAAAGTAGCTCCATTTGGTACACCTGAAGGATTTACCTCTTCATCAACTCTCGAGAACAACGTTTCCGGTC
Organism: Dictyostelium citrinum; assembly: GCA_000286055.1. NCBI lineage: Eukaryota > Evosea > Eumycetozoa > Dictyosteliales > Dictyosteliaceae > Dictyostelium > Dictyostelium citrinum. Next base: position 3,043 of record AJWG01004148.1, read on the forward strand.
TCTTTATCGTACGAAAAAAAAATCAAAGATACTTTCTCTTCTCCTTATGTTATACATGACCACCCAAAATAATTCCAATGTCAATGTCGAAATCAGATAATTGGCAGAGCGTGCAATCACCTTAGCTCTAAACTCTAAAATATCGATGGATTGTGTTTGTGGTAACAACTTCTCAAAAGAAATCTATGGCCCCAAGTAAAACCAAGCAGGATGAGGATACTCCAAAGATGTTAGATGACACTGAACGTTTCAGAAAGTTAGTAAAGTCAATCAGAAAGAACAACCAAGTCAAACAATAGTTTTTAAAAATTAACTCTCAATCATAATAGTCCCACTTCAAACAAGAATTAGGTCTTCCAAAATCTGGGACGAATCTACTTGTTTATTACATTGTTTGCCCATATGTATTCCTCTTACATACTATGGGGTTATCACAGAGGATGAGGTCGACCACCAAGGAGAATTCCGTAGAAAAAGTAATGAAAGAACTGATCAATTATAGTATACATACGCCCGTTCACATATATGGGTTCATTCTTGGTTGTTCAAGTCATTAACTTTTCCCGGAAATCATTAAAGCCTTCCATAATGGTCACTGTGTTATCCTGCAACAGGTTCTTCCTTAGGAATGCATGTTTCGCTAATCTTTTCAGGAACCATCATATCACGAGGGCCTTTTCATCTTAATATTCAAGGGGAAATTGAGTGGAAATGTTTGATCAGCTATTCACTGTACTGGCAAAGGCCACCCCAGAAGAAAGTCATCAGTAGTCTCTGTCCTCCTCACTGGGTGTAAACATGGGTGAACATATCAATAAATTGAGCTTTTGTATTGTACCTTTAATCGTTGAGGCAGGGACCATTTGATCCATTGACAGTCAGTTGAAAGCCAAGCATGATACTTGCTTTGTCGTCTTTCACACAAGTGGATCTACATGCTAATGTGGCAACGGAAATGTAAGACAACAAAATGGAGATTAACAACACCACCGAGATTCATTATGACATGTGGTTGACAATGAAACTGGCCAAACGTTCCTGAGCTGAGGTAATGGATGAGCATTTTTGATTGTTCGACTTAATTGAAGAATAAAACCACAACATCAAGCTGAATTTTACCTAACCAATTCTGACGAATTGGACAAACAGCATCTTACGCTACATCTGAAACGGTGTCCACTACTTAGAAGACAATGCCATTCTGATTGTCGACAGCTCTACCAAAGAAGAATGTCTATCCAACCTAATTAAAATGATTGAACTCTTAGTAAAGCTCGGTTTCAAATTTGGACAGTTGTACTCTTAAAAGGAAAGCTGGTCGCACTCTAAGATGCCTTCATCACTTTCCGATTGTAAATGAATAAACAAGTTCCATTGCCACCACCACGACATCCATGGGGTCTTGGAAAACAACGTTTCAGTTTTTGTTCTTGGTCTCGCAGTACCGTCGTAACAGTGAATCTTCAAGGTCAACAATCGTGTCACTGAAGGCACACCCAGAGCGTTGATACTCCGGGTGACAAACAAAGGCTTCGTCACCTCTGTTGGTGTTATTAACGACGAGAGTGATCAATTCTGCATCTGTCAACCGGATCATAATCCCAACTCAAGACTGTGCCATGATCACGCTTTACCGCCATGGGTATCGGTAATCTTAAAACGTACACCCGCTTCGATGCGTTTCACGAAGGTGATCTTCACCCGGGTAGATGCTACGAAGCTGTTTACTGAACTCATGCGCTGCACGCTCATAACGCACAGTCTGCTTATTGTAGAACTGCACTTCAGCACGACCTGTACGCATCCGGTCAGAGTTCACGGCAACGTTGATTACCTTTGCACCCGCTTCTGCATACTCCGGCTTATCAAACGCCCAATCAAACTTCCGCAGTCATGTTGACAATACCTGTACCCGGCATGATACGACGCATCGCATACAGCAAATGCCATCTTCACGGATCTTCTCACCGATATCAGGATAGGCTTTATAGGTGGTGTCATCGCCATACAGGTTTAACAACACATAGTCATCACCCCACTGCACGATATGGTTTTCGATCTTGGTACACGCCATCACTCTGGCAAACGATTCGGTTACCACCATGCCGTCCTGCTCAACTTCCTGTAATGACATAAAGGCCACGTTGGTTTCACAGCCGTACTTATAATCACCCCCTTCGGTCAAGTTAGGAGACTGGGCAAAGATCGCGCTTCGGTCGAAGTACTCTTTCGGATTGTAAAGACGCTGCAGGTTCTTTTCGTGCGGAACATATTTGAAACCCAGTGCGTGGTTACGGGTGTGATACGAAGGAATACAAAGAATGCCAAAGGTCGGCACATCTGTGCGTTCTACGTTTTGATACACCACATAGCCCTCAGGGTTATCTTTAATCCCGCCAGCCCAGTGCTGATTAGTGGTAAAGCGCTTGATGACACCGATCACGAGCATCTGACAGGGTGCTTCGATCTTAAACGTAGACATACTCCATACCGGTTTTTAACATTCGCGGCGTACTGCCTTCAATCCTAACCGCTTGTCCTGCATGACCACCGAACATAGCAGATCGTGGGCTGCTATCGCCATGTACGGTTGGGTTTAAACAAAGAATGCCGCTTAAGATATCGAGTGACAATTCACTTGATTCGGTAATATGGCTCATTGCTGTTCCTTTTATCAACCTAACTGCACAATGATAATATAGGCTTAAACAAGGTATAGGTATTTTTCCCCATGCAAGTGTCCAATAAGTTTCGTGGGGTACTGATACATCACCTTGACTTACTAAAGACAAAAGCGACCAATTACACGCCGCCTACACCGCTTGCGCAGTATGAAGAACGCGGTGACTTTGGCATGGTGTTACTGAGCGCCGGTGTTCCGTATCACATGCATTGGTTAATTATGCGGATAAACGGCATCAATAACCCTTTCAAATGGGATATACTCATCGACAAATTTATACTCATTGACGAATCCGATAGCCTGTTATCCAGTATTCGCGATTTGTTTAAATAAAAAATGAGGTAATGCTTGGGAGGGACCGAAGTCCCTCCCGTTATGCCGACCAGATTGCATTAACGCTGGAATTGGAACATCCCAGGTTGCATCATTTGTTGCGGATACATCTGCTGCATCCCAGGCATCTGCTGCGGGTACATTTGCGCCTGAGGATACATGGGTTGTTGGGGATACATCGGTTGTTGTTGCGGTTGGCCCTGCACCGGTGGCATCTGACCTGGTGGAAGCATCATCTGCGGCATCATCTGTTGTTGACCCTGTACCGGTGGCATCGGCATCTGCATTTGCATCTGAGGATACATCTGCATTTGTGGCATCATCTGCGGGTACATCTGCATCTGCGGCATTGCCATCCCCATGCCGGATTTATTCATCGCATCACCAAATCAATAATACCACTGGCATTGGATGATTTGGTGTTGTTCACCGGAGCTGGAGTTGGATTCACGGCAGGTGCCGGATTGTACTGCGGTGCTGCCTGTGGCTGCGGTTGAACATTGACTGGTTGCTGCACCATCGCCTGTGGTTGAGGCTGGGGCACGCTCTGCTGCGGCTGGGGTGCCGCCGTTGCTGGAGTTTCAGGTGCGGCAGCTGCACCTACATTATACGGCATCGGCGGGATCTGGTTACCGAACTGCTGCAACTCATCACCCACATCCCAGTGGGTATTTCAACCGGTTTCAGGGATTTGTTTACCTTCGAGAACGGCTTAATCAGGCTGTTGAACATGATTGAGGATGTTGTCATAGTTCAAGATACCCAACGGTTCTCTTTAAGACCGGTACGCTCAAGCATCATCTCAAGCGTCAGATCGTTGCTCAGATAACCGTCGTTCAGACTGCTTGCGATATTGTTGCTCGCCTCAGCAGGGTTTGGGCGACCGGCTGCACCATCTGAATAGTCGATGCGGTCTCCAATACACGAGAGAGGTAGTTCGACGGAATCAGGTTAGCCATACCTAGAGAGCTTTTATGGATGACCTGGCTGAAATTGCACCCGACCATCGTACTTGCGCTGGGTATTACTCGTTTTGCCTGCTTGTTGATCGTACTGGTTGCTCTGTTGCATTAGTAAGTTAGAGTTAATGGAGGCGTAAATATCCTCCGGTCCCATGGTGCAATCTGAACACGTGGAATTCCGTAGCCATCGAGTACGGTAGTTTGGTTATAGATCATGCTCATGTTGAAATAGAGCTGCATGTCATCATCGATTAGAATGTCATTGATGGCCGGCATCATACCCATGCGGTCAGTGAAACCACTCAGATACTGAACAACACGACTATTGGCATTCTGCTGGTGAACAACATACAACGTTCCTGATTCCAGGTATTCGGAATAAAGGCTGTTGCTCAGCTGCCGTAGACGGCATGATGATCGATGACGCAACGGGGCCAGACGCTCTTTCGAGTAGTCCACGCTGTGCAACCTGATAATCATCTTCGAGCAACGACTCGACAAACACATTGATGGTTTTGTGTACCAGTCCATCAGAGCTATCCTGTCGTTTCCCGAGACGGATATGGTGATAATACCCTTCAAGCTCCTGCATCACCTTGAGTTCAAGCGGGATGATCACTTAACGCCCGTCTCTTCGACTTCGGATGGATAGGTCGCTGCAAAGACCGCCAGTGCCCGGAAGCCGCGGTGCCAGAGAATCGCCTGGGTAATCGCCACCAACTTAACGCAGACATTGTAATCGTAATACTCCGTCGCGAGCGGCGGGGTATTGGTATCACCGATATGCGGAAGCACTTCACCCGTGACCCATTGGATCAACATGCTCTGATGAGTCGTCATGTTGAAGTTCCAGGCATTATGAATAGCGCTCATGCAGCAGTTTATTGGTGTCCAGCGCGGCAGAGAGCACAGGCTAAGATATCAATCTTATCCACATCCTCTTTCATCTTCCAATTATCGAAGACCGCTTTCTCGCGCTCATCTTCCCCAAACATAAGACATCCCTTCCAGTGTGGCCGACAGCATCACCGGTTTCTTGCTGCAGTTTGCAGTGACAAAGTTACGCAGCTTATTCATCAGAGTACATGATGTTTGTGCGCTCTAACAACGGAAGGGCGGCGTGCTCTTTGAACTGCTTGCCGGTGGAATCACTGACTATTTACATAGTCTGCAATGATCGGCGCCATCAGATGCAGGAGATCGGAGAGGTTCACCAGTTTGATGTAATCATACTTCACATACTCCTTCGAGGAAGGGATGGTGTCCAGCACGCTGTTGGGAATGTGAGTAAGATTGTTTTCATAAATGAACACATTCAGGTCAGATGTTCACCAGATCGTAGATCCCTTTTACCAAAGGCTGCAACTTCGGTAACAAGATCTTTGTGCGGGAGATCTCGGTTTTCAGAATGTGGTTAATCTGCTTATACAGTTCGAACATGCGATCACGCTGTTCGTTGTAAAGACAACGCGCCAGGTAAGCGTTCAGTTCATCGAACGTCCCTTTATGGTCTTTCTCATCCGACTTGAAAAAGTTTTGTTGGTTAAACACAATTTCCTCGCCATGGCGACTGACGACAGGGATTGTGTTTAACCAGACCTTTTCAGTGGTGGTCTTATCCGTATATGCGAAGTGCATGTGAATGTTCCTTCCTTTTATACACAAGTTAAATTACTTACTGATACTACAAGTAGATAATGTAGGTTTAAAAATATTTTAGAATTTGTCCCTCTAATAGATAGAAAGAAAATGTTTGAAATTACAGGTGGCATAAGGGCTGGAGTGGGGTCAACCACTCCAGCATCACTTAACGAGAGTCAATATTGGTCGGCGTCGCCCCCCTGAGTTCATCACGAAGCAAGTCGGTTACCGCGACGGATATTGTGCAGGTCAAAGAAAGATAGTAGACTTTTGATGAAGGTAAAAGCAGCGTCACCAAAAGTATCTATCATAGCTCCAGTGACATGACGGGTGACCCATTCATCTTGCCGTCGGACAAATGAGGCGAGTAACATCTCATCACTGCCGATGTAAGATACTTTGGTATTCCCGATAAAGTACAAGCAGATATCCACCGCGTGACCGTTGTCGCTGTCACACATGACCACTGAGGCGATGAAATCGTGCTGCTCTTGTTTGCGCACAGCTTCTACTAATGTCTCACATGGCGTTAGGATAACCTTTTCATCATGCCGAGGACGGGTAACCAGCCCATAACGCACATGGGTTAGTTCTTCAAACATAAACACCTCTTATCGACATAAAGGAGGGTCGAAGCTCTCATTCATATTTTGGTTCATTGGCAAGATGCCAATCAGCATGGCATCTAGGGCAGAACCAGATTACATCAAGAGGTTTCGTGTAATCTCAGTGATGCGCTTCAATACGTTCAGTCGCTTCACAGTTAGAACATTTCTCCGGCCTGATTAATCTACCAGCCAAAATAGCATATTGAACTTTACTCCATGCCACTCTAACTAACTTATGCTTATTACGATAAGTCTTTACCGCCTTATGATGAATTTCTTTACCTGCATCGCTATTAGCAAATCTTTGACGGCCAGCTACTAGCTGAGGTTCATTCATGCGTTGCTTATCGTAGTTACGGTAATATTCTATTTTACCATTACGATTAGCTTTTACGCCTTCCTTGCAACATTCCTTACAACGGTTAAGATGACCGTCCGCCATTTGTGAGTGTTTGTAGTAATCAGTCAATGGTTTTGTCGTAAGGCAACCGATGCATTCCTTGGGACGGCACAAGAGGAGGACCGGAGTCTTCCCCCTTTGTGGATGAGTCTATGTAATTATTAATTACAAACTCATCATCCTGGTTGCTTAGAAAGGAAGATTGTCTTCGAAGTTACCTCCGCCGGAGCTACCAGAACCAGAGCCGTTCCCCCGCCGTTGTTGTTTTGGTTTTGGTAGTTGTTTCCCCCACCATTTCCACCACGGTTTCCTCCACCGCCCAAGTTACCGTTACCACCGTTTTTTGGTTCAGGCGGAGTATAGTGCAGACCCATTACTACCGGCAGCATACCCTGATAACCGATCACGAAACATTTCGCAGCGAACTCAGAGTGCTCAGCATCGCCCAGACAATTACCCTGATCGTCGCGGAGTTCATCGTGTGCAGGCAGAGAGAAGATGAATTTAATCGGTGTGATGTCTTTACCAGAAATACCGATATAAATGCAACCGTCGTTGTCACGACCCACGGTCAGTGCCGCTTTGACCATCGGGCTGTCAGACTTGTTACCCTTACCCAAGTACACGAAGTCTTTGACTTTGTTGGTTTGCTGCGGGACTTGTCTTTCAGCAATAAGTCGATGGTCTGCAGAATGCCGATGGCATCCAGATAAGGAACAACCACTTCGAAGCGACCGTTGTTCTTATTGTCACGGTTTTTGGTTTCAAGCTGAATCGCAACTTTGTTCGCTGCATAAGCCTTCCGGAATTCAGACGGGAACTGCGCGACCATTCTGTACCGGGCCTTGCAGGTTCATGGAGTACTCGCGCAGGTAAGACTTTTCGCGAGCTTTAAAGTTACGTTGCTGTGGACCAGCCATGTGTTGCTCCTTCTTGGATCGAATTAGTTATAATACCTTATAGATTAAAGGCAGTTATGTTGATTTAAACACTAAGCATTTTGGTAAGGTCGGCCTGCAACTGCTGATCCTTTAAACTATCAATGCTTAGCTTTATACGGTCACGTGTCTTATGCGGCGTCCACTCGAACTCTTCCGAATGCTTTCATGATGGCCGCTTTGTATTTAAAGATGTTGGCCTTGAAGGTTACGGATTTGTCGCCAAAGATCTGCCACGTCAAGCGATTAAACGGAATACGCGTTAACGTATTCCCGTTTGTAAGTTTGCTATGTCATTGATCGTTCTGCTTTAATGCCCCGGTGTGTGACTCCAGTAAGGTCAACGGACCATAGCCGGATGGAACCAGTAAGTCGACCACATGATGGGTGATTACATAGGTATTCTTCACACACGAAGGCAAGGTATGATCGACAACCTTCACCAGACCACGCATGGTTTTGGTGACTTTGTCGATCACATTCTTTTCAAGCAGCGCATAGTTCTTGGCGATTTCTGAGGTCGGTTCCCAAATCTTGGCCATGGGGAATTCAGAACTTAATCGCTCATATGCCCCATAGTACAATTTATAATCCGGTACCACGGTCCGCCCCACATCTTTTAGGATGTCATAAATTGCCTACATATCCGCAATCACATCGTCATGAAGTCTATCCACGCCTAAGCGATCCCGGTCCTCAGTCTCATATGCCTGGTATGCATTAAGAAAGATCGTCCCGACATTTAAGATCAATCGGTGCTTCCTGCTTATTCACCTGGCGAGCCATCAATGGTTCAAATGCCATGGAAGACCACCGCAACTATTTGATCTAAATCCATCCCTTCAAAGTTAATGGTTTTATGTGTCCAGGCGTGTGGGTTTTTAATCCACTGGATGTTAATCGTTTCAGCCTTCTGATCAATCATTACCCGGTGATAATCTTTATCCCCTTCTTCACCATGCGCTAGCCGATCGGGTGAACCGGGACCATGGATCTTCAGGTAATGCTTAGCGGTATGGATGTGGTTAGCAAAACAGGCATATTTGACAATCCCGCTATTACGCTCCTCACTGTGTGACTTAATACCGTACTCTGGTGGGAAGTTAAAATCAAACCCGCCATGAACAGAGGCTAAAGCGAATTTACCTGACACACTTCTTGCAATAACCTACAAACTTACGAAGCCATTGACGTGCTAACAAACCATCATCATTTGGCATCTTGACTAACGTATCCCAGAAATCACCATTGATGATTACCAGGTCTGTTTCTGCTAACGACTCATTCTCGTAAAAAATGTAGTTTAATGTACGGATGATGTTAGCAGTAGGGGTGCGGCCATGAAAAACATGGATGTGGCCGGTTTGGATAATGCGCACGATGCCGGGCGTTTTGGTTTTAGAGAGGTCAGAACTCGCCATCTTCATCGATCTCAATCCCGCGGCGGCACGCCAATGAATCTCAGCACGGATCACTTTGTAATCCAGACCGTAACGTTTGAAGACTTCTTTCCAGCGCTCCAAGTGCGCATCCGGTGATGCCCCCAGTATGACGTTCATACCGTGCATTGCCACTTCATTGACGCTTTCCATGGAGCCTGTTTCAATGGAGGCATTCAGACCGATTGATGCCCAGCTACCTTGCATCCCTAAGCGATCTGCTTTTCGGGTAGAGATTTCCGATTGGATCGGGATCGCCGGAGGTGGTAGCGTGTAGAGATATCCATGACCGCGGTACACATCCACTTAGTTGTTAACGGATCCGGCTTCCTGGTTAATAAACTCGCCACCGCCAATAAACATCGGCAGGAAATCGCGCACAAAGATCGCTTCTTGGATCTGCCGGTTATGTTCGTGTGCCGCAGCTTTGGCTAAACGCTCTCCCTCCGCGGCGGCACGCTGATGATAGATCTTGTTGGTTTCACTCATTATAAAGTACTCTCAATACGTTTAAAGATACCTTCTTCGATTTCTAACAGACGACGCATCAAAACCAGTGTCACCTTTGGTGACTTTGATATCAATCTCTAACATGTAGAACTTTTCGTTACGTGCAGTCGTCGCATATTTTGGTGTGCAGACGACATTTATATAATCATATATATATATATATATATTATGAATAACATTTATTTTATTTGAATT
>JH790626.1:1828-13480 GCA_000286055.1 Dictyostelium citrinum
TTTTTTTTAAAATTTTTTCAATTTTTAATTTTATTTAATTTCATAGTGGTAATATAATCACATACATTTTTTAAAATTATTTTTTATTTTTAATATATTTTTTTTTGCGATTAGTTTCAAAAAAAAAAAAAAAAAAACGAGTATGTATTTGTAATTTTATTATTATGTTTTTTTAATAGATAAAATAATATTATATAAACAAATAAATAAAATTTGTATATGTTTGTATTTGGTTTTTTTTCAATAATCTACCAACAATATTAATATTAATGTTATTTCTTTTTAAAAGATTAGAAATGGAAGATAAAAGTGGTCAATTATTATTTGATGTATCTTCATTCGATCCAGAGGATATGGTATCACAAACCCGTATAAAGGTATTAATGAGGATGTTAGAAAAAGGACCAGTAGAAAAAGAAAAACAAGAAAGAATTTTATTTGGTGGTCTACAAAGAAAATTAAAGGAACAAGAGGAGGAACAACAACAAAAAGATCTCTCAAGTAATAAAGTTATCACTGGTATTCGTGATACAAATGGTTATACAAATAATTCATTAATAAGTAGAAACGAAACGGATATCAATAATAATAATAATAATAACAATAATAATTATAATAATAATATTAATTATAATAATAACAATAATAATAATAGTAATAATAATAATAACAACAATATTAGTGCAATGGGAATTGCAGATAATGGTAATAAGAAACAAAGGAGTGAATTTAATACACCAACGAGTTATTATTTATCACAACAACAACAACAACAACAACATCCATTGATATCACAAAAATTGAAACCATTATTCGATGCAAAGATTAAAGAGTATGAATCTAAACGTCAATTGCTTGGTCTTTCAGAGTCTGTTATTGAATTTGAAAGAGGATTTTGTACTCAAGATACTAAATATGACAAATCGATCATGTTTGTCATTTCACCTGATTCAGAGAGAAATAGCAATTTTTTAAATATAATTCAAGATACACCATCAATCGTTGCTTATCATCAATATGAAAGTGATGCAAAGAAAAAGAAATCCAAAAAAATCATTCAACAAGTGAAGCGTGAATTTATGGAGGGCTATTCATCATATCCAAGATTAATGGAGGAACATCTACAAGAGATTTCATCCACTCATGCTGCATCCAAGTATATTAATTTCAGAAGAGATAAAATGGCCGATGAACCAAAGAAGATCCAATTATCATTTAAAGAGATGCCAATTTTCCCATCATTAGAGGGTAATGATAGCAATAACACTATTCTCTACCGTAGACTTTTATATATTTATAGATTTTTAAAACAACAAGATGATGATGACGAATTATTAGATGATCAACCTCAACCAGAGACTGAACAAGATCTAGAGAATAATAGTTTAGGTGTGGATAAATTAAATGATGATCAAAGATTGTTTTTATCATTCATTAAAAAACATTGTAAATCTACCACCACTAATCAATCATCTGTAGAAAGTTTAACAAATTTAGAGAGTGAAATTAATGATTTAATTTTAAAAATTACTGGCTTATATGTAGAACAACCACTAAACAATTTTGATACTGATATTGATTTTAAAGATACTGAACAGCCACACGAACAACAACAACAACAAAAAGGAAAGAAAAAAGAAAATGATTCAACACAACAAAGACCATTAATTCATATTATAATTGATGATTTACCACAATCTGAAATTGGTATTTTATTATTACTTCAAAAGATTAAATTTAATGGTGTTAGAATTTTTATAACTGTATCATGTCGTTTTGCTTTACCAAGTGAATTGGTATTTGAAAATTCAAGAATCCTTAGATTAACAAATCCAAACTTTTATAACAATATCAATTATTTAGATAAATGTATTACTCCACTTTCAATTCCAGATGATGGTTTTAACGTTCATGAGTATCCAAATATCTATAGGGTTTTACAATTCATTGGTGGTCAATCAGGTTTAAATGAATTGTTCACAAGAGCACTCAAAGAAATTAGATCCCTCAATCCAAATACTCATATAAAGAATATCACATTGGATGATATTACCAATAAAATGTTGGACTATTTAATTCAATCACCATCATCACAGCAATCGGTCTCTTTGTTGCCAATTGATAATCCAGATATTCCACTTTTGATTCTCTTATCAATTGTAGGTTATAATTATAAGGAAGCAAAATTAAAGCTTCCAAAGATAGAGGAGTACTATGGTAGAGGTGTTATTTCCATTCAAAATTTCAGTGTCTTCATGTCACCATTACTCATGAAATATTATCTACAGTATGCAGTTGATTTCAACAACGATTTTGGTGATCATGTTTTTTCTGTGGCTTTCACAATTTTGAAAAGACTCTCTCAAGAGGTTTACATTTGGAATAGATTTTATCAAGAGTTTTTCCAATTGAAATTAGCAGCCCACAACTATTTAAATGATCATTACCAACAATTCTCTTCAGCAGATCAAAAAATTACACTTAGATCCTTCTTTTATCCAAATCAAAAGTTGAACTCTGAATATGAAGATAAGACAAACATAAACAATGATCGTTCTTTGGTCACTGATTTCAACTACAAGTTTGGTATTGAATCCTATTGGAAGAAATCAATAGAGTTGTATCATGATCCATCAATGGTTGATGATCAAAATAGATATATAGGTTCTTCAACTCAAACTGTTTACTCACCACCAAATTTGGACTACTTCTCTATTGATATCGATAAAACTGTCAAAGAATGTTTCAATCAAAATACAAAATACAGAATCGATAAAGATATGCTAATTTTATTTACCAGGAAATATTCACAATATTCAAACTCACCAAGATTTAAGGTTATCAATCCAATTGAAAGTAATTATTATTCTTTCTTAACTTCTTTTATTGATAGTGTAGAATTATAGGTATGAAAAAAAAAAAGCAAGTAAAAAGTAAAAAAAAATTAAAAAACCAGTAATGAGTAAAAAAAACTTAAAGATAATAATAAATAAATCTGTATAAAATCAAAATCAAAGAATATGTTTAGTTTATTATTAAATGTTTTTATTTTATTTTTCTTTATTTTATTTTTTCATTAACAATTTTGATCATTGCTTTAATTGTTAGTGTTTGGATTTGTGAAGTGGTTAAAATATTCTGTGCTTGAAATTGTTTTTCAATCATGTTTTTAAATATTGTAGCATGAAGACTATCTGCACCGTATTCTATTTAATGATAATGTAAAATAAACATAATGAAACCAATCAATTAAAACAAAGTTAGTATAGTTATTTTATATATTTGTAAATAAAATTAAAACAGGGTCCAAAGAAGTAAATAGTTACCTTGAAGTTTTAAATTTAAATTTAATGAAGTTGGTTCAATTGCCAAATGATCTGCTATTGTATTAATTATAAACTCTGGAACACTAAATGAATCATTGCTTCCCTTATTAGATAATGATTGTTGTTGTTGTTGTTTTTCTAATGATATAATATTTGTATAATAATCAAATTTATATGAGAATTTAATTGAATTCAAGTATGAAGTTGCAACATTTAAATTTAAACTACATAACATTAAGTTATGATTTAATGATTGAAGGTGAGAATGGTTGTCATTATCAACACCACAATTAAATAATAAATCTAATGTACCAAAAATTTTATTTGGTTTAATTGGTGTAATACCATATGATTCCAACGATTCACTAATTGCATTACTTTTCTTTAATAACAAACCTGTAGATTTTATAAATCCAATATTTAATGATGTGCATGGTAATCCAATTGATTTTCTATATCTAGATAAAGAATCCAACACATTATTGGCACATACGTAGGTTGGTGCATTTGAATGGTACATTACTGCTGCAATTGATGATGATAATACAAAATTTTTTAATTTCCATTTTCTTTCTAATGAAATGTTATGTAAATTAATAGCACCATCAACTTTTGATGAAGTGGATTTCTTAAAATCATTAATTCCAATTTCACTAATTTTGGTATCAACAAATTGAAAAGCAAAATGGAATATTGATTCAACCATTGGTAATCCTTTATTTTCATTATAAATTTCATCTATTGCTTCATTTAAGACCTGAATATTTCCAACGTCAACCCTCTTATAATAAAATTTGACTTTGTTTGATTTTGAATTCAATGTTTGATTGATTAATAGTTTTAATTCCCATTTCATTTCAGAGAAGGATAAAATTATAATATTTTCAATGGTTGTAGAATTTGAGATGATCCATTTCAAAACCTCTAAAACGATACCAGTTTGACCAGTAATCAAAACTGTTTTTCCCAAACTTGATAATTTATAATTATTTTTATTCAATACAATTTGAGATTGAGAGGATGCTGCTAATTCTTCAACCATATCAATATCCATATCTACAACTGTTTTACCAGCAACAACAATAGAATCACTACCATTACAATTTTCAATGGATTCCTTTATATCTAAAACTGAAAAACTATTAATAATTGAATCTGTTATTTCTAAATCACCATTTGAAATTGAATCAACACAATCTTTAAGAATTGGTTTTAATTTTCTTAATGGAATTACTGATAGATCAAGTCTATGATAACCAACTATCTTTTCATTTAGTTTTTTATTGATTGATGAAGAATGATTGTAGTTATTTTTTAATTTATTTGATATATCTACAATTCTACCACCTTGACAAAGACATTCAAAATTTGATATCATTAATTGAACATCATCGTTAATCGATGAGTGTAATATTAAATCGACACCAGTTTTCTCTGATCCTAATTGTTGGAGTTTTTCTTTTATTTCTTTAACAAAATAATTAGTTAAATAGATACCAGTAATAAATGAACCATATGTTTCTTCCAAGAATTGTTTCTTTTCATTTGAATCAACTGTAACGAAAATTAAAGATTTAAAAGCTTTCCATTTTAGTACATTCAATACACAAAGAGCAAAACTATCACTTGATGAATTATTCATATGAATTAAAATACTTTCAGCATCATCATCATCATTATCATCGGTATCATTAAAATCTAAATTTCCAATTTTAATAATACTATAATATGCTTTTAAATAATCAAATGGTATTGAAGATGCTGTGATATAATTTATATTATCTGGTTTTATAACAAAACAATTTGAAATTTCATCAATTATAATATGTGAAGATGTAGTTGAATTTGAATAACCCAAAACATAATCTCCAACTTTAAAATCTTTAACATCTTTTCCTATTTTTGTAATAACACCTGAACATTCATTACCAAAAGTTCTTAATTCATTAGGGATTGTTAGTAAATCATTGTACTTTAAATTATCTTCATAATTGATACCACTTGCTAAAACTTTAATTTCAATATCATTGGGTTTTAATTCAGTTGGTTTAATATGTAATTCATATTGTAATGAAGTGTTTAATTTTGAATAAATTTCATTTTCCTTAATTTGATTCTTGAAATTTAAAGCAAATGTTTTTTCTATTGATTCTCTATATAATCTTTCAGTGTAAACTTTATTATCTCTAATAATATACTCTATTTGAATATGATTATTCGAATTTAATATCAATGAATTAATAGTTGATTTGACAGTATTAATATTGGAAATTGATTGATTGTCATAATCTAAAGAGTAAACAGTGATATCAGTATTTTCAAAATATTTCATTACACCCAAAACTGATGAATTTAAATAATTAACTGATTCTGATTGAGAATTTTCTGAAATTACCACTGTTTTACATTTTGTTTTATTATTGTCAATTAAAAATTGACCTATTTCAAATAGCTCTAATGATGTTTGATTATAATTATTGATTTGCAATGGCACAATTGTTGGTAAAAAGAAAATAATTGATTTACTATCATCATGGATTTCTTGATTTTTAAAGTCTTCTATTTTTTTTATAATCTTTATTTCTCCATGATTATTTTTAAACAATTCATTTTTAATTAAACTAATAAAATCTTTAATTTTTCTTGAATATTCATCACTACTACTATTATTTTGACCAGAATAAAAAATAATATCAAATTCCATATGTTGATTTATTGGCTCTGATAATAATTGTTTTTTTTTACTATGAATAACAAATGGAAGTTGAGAATCATTTGAACTCGATACCAATGCATTAGTGAATCCATTTTCTGATAATAGTGTAACTAAATTCTCTGGATTCATAGAAAATCTATCATCTCTAATTTTATTATCTAGAGAGGAAGACTGCAATTGATCAAAACCTCCAAATAATCTATCATAAATGATTGATTTTGGTATTTCAATATATAATAGATCACCATTTGATTTTAATAATCCATTGATTTGTTCTAGTATACTAAACTGAATATCACCACCAGTGGCATTTAAAACATTTGATAAAGTAATAATATCATAATACGATGGTTTAAATGATTGTGATGAAAATGAAGTTTCAAAGTTTAATGTTTGGAATAATAAATTAATGTTTTTGGTGGTATTGACTAAATCTGATAATTTCTTTTTAGATTCATTGGTCAAACTTGAAAAAGTATCTGAAATTGTAAATTCTATTAAAATATTTGAATTAGTTTGATTTATTAATTCATCTACTACTAATTTTAAAAGATTTTCTGAGATTGTAGGGTTAGAATCAATAATCATAATTCTAAATACAATTCTTTCTTCTAAATGTTGTTTAATTGATTCTTTTATTCGATTTGTAATTAATAATGAATAACTATCAAAATTTAATATTTTATCTATTATTCCACTGTCTACTAATGATTGAGTTGTACCTTCATTTTCGCAATCATCATCATCATCATCATGAACAACTGGAAATAATAATTTTGAAATATTTTTTGTTGGTTTAGAGAATAACAATTGTTCATTTGAATCAAAAGAATCAAATTTAAAATCATCTAAATCATTAATTGACTCTTTTAATGTTTCAATAACAAATTTTAATAATCTTGAATTTTTTGAATTTGTTTTGGTTAAAAGTAATTCTAATAATTGATTAACTGAATTTTTGTATAATAATTCTTTTGAAAATTGATTCGAACCAAGTCTTCTTTCAATATTATTAAATAATAAATTTGAAATCATCTTTTTGTAAATTGATTGTTGTAGTTGATTATTAATATTAAATTGATTTGAATGTACTGTTGGTGAATCAATTGGTTCAAGAATAAATGAAAACAATTCATCATCTGGATATTCTGGTAAAGTACGATTAGTAACTGGAACTAATGAAGTACCAATTACATTTTTAGCTTCCAATATTATTTTACCATTCTCTAAAAATGCAACAACTGAACCACTAAATGAATTACTTGGTAAACTATTATCTGTATTATTTTTAGCAATTGCATAAATAAAAGTTTCTTGATCGTCAAACTTTGATGATACATTTGGAATATTTGATGAATAAATCTTTAAATGCTCAATTCTATCAAATACTGCAACACTTGGATCAATAAATGATGAAACGAAAAATCCTTGTAAACAATTATCAATTATTGATGGATTTAAAAATACCTTGTTATCATGAACTGATAATAAATTTTTAGTTGATATTTTCACCAATGTAGAATAATTTTCACCAATCCAACATTCTTGAACACGTTGAAAACAACCTTTGAAATTTATTCCTGTAATTCTTTTTACATATTCATAAAATTCTGATTTTAATAAATGACTAAAATTATGTTCTAATTTCAATGATTCAATATTATAATGATTTGTTGTTGTTGTTGTTGTTGTTGTTGATGTTGATGTTGTTGTTGTTGTGGATATTCTAAATTTGAATATTGTTTTTCTAAAACTGAAAAGTTACCTCTTGAACTTTCAACCCATTGATTTGTTTTTTGATCTTTGATATGAAAATAAACATTGTTTTGATTTATTGATGTTTTTGTTATATTTGTTGTCATTTCAAAGTTTTTATTTTCTTTTAAAATAAATGGAAATTTAAATTCTAAATATTCAATCAATAGATCTTGATTTGGATATAGATTTAATATATTATCAATATAACCACAACCTGGAAAATAATATTTATCATTAACAACATGATCTTTTAACCATTGGAATGGTTCCTTTGAAATGTCAATCAATGTTGTCATAGATGTTAATGGTGAGATTAAATGATTTGAATTACCCAAGATTGTAATTGGTGGACCATTAATTCTATTGAAATAAGATTCATTGGTTTCATTCCAATAACTTTGTAGATCCCATTGATATCTTGGTAAATCCTTTGATGATTTTTTATTAACTTTTATTATTTCATCATTGATATTATTAATAATACCATTGAATTGTGATTTGAAATTTATTTTACAACCTTGGCAATATAAAGTTGATACTGTGTTATGAATTTCTTTAATATCATTTTTTTTTCTATTCAATGTTGGTAAAATTGAAATTGAATCACTTGAAAAATTATTTGAATTTTGAGGTTTTAATTCATTTAAATAAAATGATAATACTGGATGAGGGGAAATCTCTACAAAGGATATTGATCCATTACCAATATTATTATCTTCAATGTGTTTATATAAATTTTCAATGGCTTCTTTAAAGTAAACTGGCGATCTTGAACTTTGGAAATTATATTCAGCGTTAAATGGATGATTGATTTCATTGAAAAATTCACCTGTTAATGTTGAAATGATTGGAGTGACTGGTTCATTACATTTATATTTACCAATGCCACTGATCATTTCATTTTTTATTTGGATTTGACTTGATGAATGATATGAAACATTTGTACCTAAAAATAAATTTGTGATTGAGTTCGATTTTAATTGATTTGATAATTTAATTAAATCTTGTTCATTACCAGACACTACAATTGAAGTATTTGAATTGAAACAAGCAATTTCTAACAAAGGATATTGTGATAAATATATTTGATTATATTCTTCCTTTGTAATGGTTACTGATAACATTTTACCAAAACCAACAAGTCTATCTTGTAATGTACTTCTAACATAAACAATTTTACAACATGTTTCTAAATCAATCATACCAGAACAAAATGATGCTGAAACTTCTCCCAAACTAATAGATTTTAAAAAAAAAAAAAAAAATTAAGTAAATCATTTTATTTTTAATGTTTTGTTTTTAATAATTAAATTTACATACCTATGACCAACAATAAAAGATGGTTGAATATTCCAATGATTTTTTTAATAATTTAAATAATGATATCTCAATCATTACCATTGCAGGCTGTCCAATTGATGGTAAATGAATTAAAGTTTTATCATCATCACTAATATCTCTCAATCTATCCAATACTGAATATCCATATAATGATTTAAAAATTTCATTGATTTCATTCATTGAATTTCTAAAAACAGGTTCTTTTTCATATAATTCAATTCCCATTTTATTAAATTGTGGACCTTGACCTGGAAATACAAAAACAACGGTTGGTTCAATTGATTTTATCATGAAATTTGAAATTTTATTGGATTGAGTTGAAATTTGTTGTTTATTATAATCTTCCCAATTTAATTTTGAGAAAATTACTGATCTCTGATTTAATTGTGATGTTTTTGTATAAATTTGTTTTGCCATAAATTCCATGAAATTCATTTGGTTAACATATATTTTTTCAATTTGATTTTTATACTTTTCTAATGATTTATTTGTCATTGATGAAAATGGAATTAAAAATTCTCTATTGAATACATTATTATTAAAATTATTATTATTATTATTATTATTATTATTATTATTATTATTATTATTTTTATTACTATTATTATTATTATCAATATATTCAGATAAAATAAAACATGTATTTGAACCAGTTACACCAAAATTATTAAGGATTATTGAAACTTGTTTGTCATTTGGAAATGATATTTTTTCAGTTACAACTTTTAAATTCCATTCTTTAAAATTAATTTTTGGATTGGGTTTATTGAAATTGATATTTGGAACTAATTTACGATGACGAAACATTAAACAACATTTAATTAATGAAGCAACGCCTGATGCAGCTTCAGTATGACCAATGTTTGATTTGAATGAACCAATTAATAATGGTGATGTTTGAGATCTTGAAATTGGAGTTTTCAATGCTTTTGAAATTGATTCCAATTCAATTGGATCACCAACTGGTGTTCCAGTACCATGACATTCAACAAAATAAATATCATCAGGTAATACTGTTCCTAGAGTTGATTTGAATGCCAATTCAATATTTAAAAATTGGCCAAGAACTGATGGTGCAAAAAAATTACCTTTCTCTACGTTTCCATCATTGTTTGAACTGAAACCTTTAATCACACAATAAATTTTATTTCCATCTTTAATTGCTTCAGATAAACGTTTTAAAACCAAAATTCCACATCCTTCACTTCTCACATACCCATCAGCTGAGGCATCAAAAGACATACAATGACCCAAATGACTATTCATTCCTTGTGATGAAATTGAATTTGAAAAACATGGATCAATAATTAGATTTGATCCACCACAAATTGAAAGGTTTGAAGTGCCATCAATGATTGTTTTGCAACCTGAAATGATTGCATTTGAAGATGATGAGCAAGCGGTATCAATTGAAAGCGATTGACCTCTAAAATCGAAACAATACGATATACGATTTGAAAGACAATGAAAATTCGATGCAAGAGTATTTGGTTTTGAATCAGTTCTATCTCTTAAACCATGAGTGTAATCAATTGAAAAACTACCCATAAAAACCGATGTATTGCTACCACGTAGTTCTACTGGATCTAAATGAGCGTCTTCAAGAGCTTCCCATGTTGAAATTAATGACAATCTTTGTTGTGGATCAATGTTTGAGCATTCTGAATTTGAAATACCAAAAAACATTGGGTCAAAGTTTTTCCATTGTTCAAATTTAACTAAACCAGCCTTGTTACTACTAAACTGGTCAAGAATTGAATAATTTTTTGATAATCTTTCATTTTCAAATTCTTGAATGCCATCGAAACCATTTTTCAAATTTTTCCATAGTTCATTAGGCTCATTATTATCACCTGGTAATCTAAATCCAACTCCTATAATTGCAATATCAGTTTCTTTAGTTACTTGCAATGTTGGTTTGGCTATTTTGGATTCTGTTGAGAGGGATTCCATTGTTTTTTTTTTATGACTATTGTTAATTAAATAAAAAAAAATTAATAAATCTTTTTATTTTTTAAAAGTAAGATTAAATAATTTAATTTAATATTATTTTATTTAATAATTAAAATTAAAATCTTTTTATACCAATATACATTTAAAAAAAAAAAAAAAGAGGTATGCTTGATATAGTCAACCCAAAAAAAAAAAAAAAAATCATTTTATTATTTAAAGCAGAAAAAAAAATTAGAGAAACAATCCCGACTATAAAAAAAGATCTGTTTAATTGACTGAATAAAAAAACATTTTAAACTATGTTTGTTTTAAATTGATAATTACTATTAATAGATATTTTATAATTCCTATGGTGGGGTATAAAAAACAGAAAATGTAAAAATGTTTTAAACTTTGTCATTTTATGATTTTAGATACCATTCTAATTGTATATCATAGGGATAAGATACTTGGATACATTTCTTTTCTACTTGGCAAATAATTAATTTATTTACTTGAAAGAAGGAATATAACACGAACATTGTTGACGATATTCATATTTGTTTGTTTTAAAAAAAA
>JH790664.1:1035-12280 GCA_000286055.1 Dictyostelium citrinum
AATAAATAAATAAATAAATAAATAAATAAATAAATAAATAAATAAATAAATAAATAAATAAATAAATAATAAATAAATAAATAAATAAATAAAATAAACAAACAAATAAATAAATAAATATATAGTAACTATTGATAGGTTTGATCAAGTGAATGATACAATAACCATTTATGGTTCTGGTTTTGGTAGTGATCCAAATCTCCTATTGATTTATATCAACACAATCTATTATTCAGAATCTTCAATTAGATTCGATGTAATTGATAAACAAGTTTCATTTGATATATTTGAAATTGGGGTTTATAATGGTTTACTTAAAGCTGTTTTAAATGGAATCGATTCTTTTGAATATGGAAATATTGAAATTACTCCAATGATAACTAAAGTATCTTATCCAAATAACAATTTAGGAACTTCTTTTCCAACAAATGTAAGAATAAGTGGACACCATTTCGATGCTTCAAAAGTTGGTGCTGAAATTTTAATGGATGGTAATGTTATTAGCAATTGCAATGCATCAACAATCTCAAATAATATCCCAGTTCAATATGTATGCGAAATACCTCCAGGATATGGAAGTTTTAATCTAACAGCAAGAGTTGCAAGTAAAATTTCAAATTCAGTATTGTTAAGCTATAATGCTCCTATAATAAATAGTATTGGCCTTGTGATATATCATTCCAATGATTCAGTTTCAATTTTTGGAAATAATTTTCAAGAAGGTGCATTCGATAAAACCATTGTAACTTTTGATGGTATCCAAGCTGAAATTATTTCTTCAAAAGAGAATTTACTAATTGTTAAACATGATAATACCTTAAAACCAACAGATTCTAAAGGTTTTAAAACAATTGTAAATATTGCAGGACAAAATGCTACCGTTTTAAATGCAAATGGATACTACCTAACTTATTCACCATACATGAATTATGGACAAGGAGAATATCAGAATGGTGAATATAGAATTGATCTTGTATATCCAAATTGGAATTATACCGACTTTATTTTAAATGACATTAGTGTTAAAATTTATTGTCAACCAACACCATATCCAGGTTTAGAAGATCAAATGGATCTTATTATTAGATTAATCTGTGATTTCCCTCCAACAATTAAAAGTGGTGCTGCATATTTTACAGATTCCATTTCAAGATTAGATTTAACAATTTCTTTCCCACCATTTATTTCTATGCCATCAACTCAACAAATTAATGGTATACCCTTAGAAGGTGGTGAAATTGAATTCATTGGTAAACATTTCGATGCAACAATGTTTGATGGATCTTCAAATAATTTAGTTATTAATTATAATGGTAATAATTATACAAATTATAATTTAATCAATAGTACATATATGACATTTAATATTCCAGCAGGTAGTGGCGACAATAATTATTTATACATTTCATCAAATATAAATTCAACTCAACTATTCAATGTTATTTATATCACACCAGAGATAATAATAGATTCAATCTTTCAAAAAGATCAAAGTTTACTTATTAAAGGTTCAAATTTCAATGATATTACATTGATGACAATTACATTAGCCACTATTGATATTAGTGCAACATGTAATGGTAATTCAACAGATATCACTTGTGGTCCAACATTACCAGTGGGTGTTACAAGTGGTGAACTAATCATTGAATCATCTGGATATAAACCATCATCAACAATTTTATATTTAACACCAGTAATTACATCAATTTCTCCAAAATCATTGGATACAGTAACAAATAATACATTGACAATAACTGGTGTTTATTTTGAATCGGTAGATCCAATATCTGGAAATTCTAATAATTTACAAGTATTTATAGATAATAGTAATTATAATATAATATCATCAAATTACATAGATTCAACAACAATTATCACAACCATTTTACCAGGTGTAGGATCTAATCATCAAATTCAAGTATCAGTAAATCAAACAAGATATTCAAATTTTGAAACTTTTTCATATTTTCCACCAACAATTTCATATTTTTATCAAACAGATAATCAATTTGAAATCTCAGGTACTTGTTTTGGGGTCAATTCCAATGATAATAAAGTTTATTATAATAACATTTTAGTTGATTCTGTAGTTTCTTCAACAAATCATTTAATATTTACTCTTTTAGATAATTTTTCAAATGGTGAACTTTATATTCAAGTAGGTGATCAAAAATCAAATATTTTTACAACATTATTATCACCAGTAATAAAATCAATTTCGAAGAAACCGTATGTAGATGGATCATCAATTATTACAGTGAGTGGAAGATACTTTTCAAATTTAAATTTTCAAACTCAAAAATTCACTCCAATTACATTTGAATTCACATTAGATAATGATCCAAGTAATTCAAATTTATTAACATGTATTTATATTGATTCGGTTAGTTATTCATGTAAATTTACAACCATTGGATATGGAAATGCAATTTTAGTTGCAACAAAAACAGATGAATCAATTAATTTAAAATCAAATACTTTCACAGTATCATATCAAGAACCAAAAGTTATTAAGTCAACATCATTATTCTACCAAGTTCCAGGTTTAATCAATGTTACCGTTGAGAGTTATTCACCAAACAGTTTACAATTATTCATATCAAATTCTGAATGTACAAATCCAATTGTATTATTAAATAAACAAGTTCAATGTAATTATAATGCAGATGTACCACCCAATGTAGATGGTAAATCATTAAATATTACAGTTATTTCCAATCAAATGGTAGGAATTAATGAAGTTTTTTATTATAATAAAAGATATGAATGTCCTAACAATTGCTCTAATCATGGTATTTGTAATTTTATAAACGGTCAATGTCAATGTTTTAACGATTGGCAATCAATTGACTGTTCACAAGAAAAACAACCACCATTACCAGAACCTGTAATAGATGATAAAGGTGAAACAACTTTAAATGGTAATGATAATATTAATTTTACAGTATCAATTACTCATCTAAGAGAAATTGATATCAATTATAAAACTATTAAACTATTACCATTAAAAGATATCAAATGGAATAATCGTACTCAAATTAGCAAAACTGAATCTTATTTCAATGGTACATTTGAGAATGATTCAGTTCAAGTAGAATTAGATGTAACTTTTTATAAAGATCAAGTCAACATTGATTTTGCAGGTGATACAATTTTAATACCATCGAATTCAATGAAATATATAATTGAAATCTCCAATTGGAATTTTACATCTTCTACAAATAATTTACAAGTTATTTATAATTCTCAAACCACAGCCTATTATGATAACGGTTGTGATATTATTCAAGCAAATAGTAGTTCAAATGAGAATGAAGGTTCCAAAGTTTCAGAATCAATTTCATGGTTTCAATTAGTATCTGGTAATTCTGCAATGGACGCAAAGTTTTCACGTAGAATGTTTGTAGATGAAAAAGTTAGAATGGCAAGTGTTTCAATTTTAGATTCAAATGATCCTTTGTATACCTTAACAAAACAATCAGATTCTTATAATAAATTAATTGCAATAACAACACCATACTTTAAATCAAATGTTAAATTGGATCCATCATTTAGTTCTTTAATTCAACCATCAACATCAACATCAGAATGTGATGAAAATAAATGGAAAATCCCAGTGATTGCTGTTATATGCACAGTTGGTGGTGCAACTATAATTGGAATTACTGCTGCAATGATTTACAGAACCTATAAAAATAAACAATTAACTAGAAGAATCTCTTTAAAACTAAGAAATTTTAAATAATAAAAAAAAACTAATAAATAAAAAAATAAAAACAGTAATAACTTTTTCAAATGTCAATTGTGATGATTTATTTCAAACATTATTTATTTTTGTATAAAAAAACATTGTGAGCACTTATAATAGGAGAAGGATGTAGCGGATCTTTCAATTGTTTCCAGTGAACTTTTTGTTTTAATCAAATACATGTAGATGTGATTGTTTAACCCAAAATACATATTTTTTTAACAAATTTTATAGCTATTTCCTACTGGACTTCTGCTGTAATACGTTCATCTCTTGTACTATCTTTACTAAAAAACAAACTGTTGCCTTCAAACCTATAAAATTATAATACAATAATTAATACTTTTAATTTGATAATTTGTTGGTGTGTGAATATATAATTTAAATCAAGTTTAATCTTCATTCATTATAGTCTTGTAGTATCTTAATTGCTATTTGCTTAATGTTGCATAACCAATATATTGAATTCATATCATTCTTTTTATTGATATACGATTGTTCAATATTAAAAAAATTTACACAGATATTTAATTGGTGTTTTTTTAAAAATTATTGATTTGTACATAAAAAATATAATAATATTGTTTCATTTTAAATTATTTAAATAATAATATAGTTTTTTTAAATTAAAAAATAATTATTAAAATATGTATGTTTAATATTTACTTGGTTGTATTAATTTTTAAAAAAAAAACTTGTTATTTTTATTTTTATTATTATTATTATTATTATTATTATTATTATTATTATTATTATTATTATTATTATTATTATTATTATTATTATTTTCGAAATGTTTACTTACCATTAAATCAAATTTCTTTGAATTTGTTTCCAATGTACCAGTTAAAGAGATTGCAGAAGCATTATTAATTAAAATATCTATACCACCAAATGTTTCAACTGCTCTCTTAACAGCAGCTTCAATTTGATCTTCAAATCTAATATCAACTGAGCATGCAAGACATTTACCACCAGCATTTTCAACTGCTTTTTGTACTGAAAAAATTGTACCCTTTAATTTTGGATGTGGATCTGCTGTTTTTGCTGCAATTACTACATTTGCTCCCTCTTTACCTGCACTATAATTATAATTAATTTGAAGTGGATTAAATTCCAAATATTTTTTTTTAAAAAAAAAAAATAATAATAATAATTGAAAAAATGGTTAGCAAAACATAATGTTATGTTCAATTATTGTTATATGATTGAGAATAGATCACAAACACAATCATACACAATGTGAAACAACATACGCGATTGCAATTGCTTCACCAATACCTCTTGAGGCTCCTGTAATAAAAATGGTTTTTCCTTTTAACATTATTTGTTTATTATATTTTAAATCATATAATATATAATACAAAAAAAAAAAATAAAAAATGAATTTGTGAAATTTAAATATGAAAAAAGTAAAAAAAAAAGAGTGTGTTTTTTTTTGAAAAAAATAAATTAAATTTTTAAATTGCGACATTAATAAAAAATCGCCATTCAATTTCTTTTTTGTGCTTTATTTGTATATTTATGAAATCATGAAATTTACTATAAATTGAAATAACATTTCTTTTTTTATTTTTTATTTTTATATTTTTCAAAATGATATAAATAATCCCAAATTAAACAAAAAAAAAATATAATAAAATTAAAATAATTAAAAAAATAAATATTATTGTTGTGTGACACATCACCCCACTTGATTTTTTTCATTTTTTTTTATTTATTTTTTTTTAATTTTTATTTTTTTTTATAATTTTTATTTTTTTTAATTTTTTTATTTTTTTTTAATATAAAAAGATGGACGAATTAATAATGATGGTATTTGTTTTATTCACAATAGTGTTATTATTAACAGTTTCAATGACATTAGCAGCATTAATTTCAACTGCTGTAGTATTAATTATACCATTGGTAATTTGTACAATAGCATTATTAATCGCACTAAGAATTAAATATGGCAGTAAAAAAGATCCAAGTGAAGTTTCAGTAGCATTTTTTCATCCATATTGGTAAATATCTTTTTTTATAATACATATATATTTTGTTATAGTGGTATTAAAATTTTATTTTTTTTATTATTATTATTATAGTACTGCAGGTGGAGGTGGAGAAAGGGTATTATGGTGTGCAATTAAATCGATTCAAGAAGAATACCCATATGTTAGATGTGTTGTATATACAGGTGATAAAGAGAGTGATGATGAAATATTTAATAAAGTAAAGAAAACATTTGATATTGAATTAGGTAGAGATAATTTAGAGTTTATTAGATTAACAAAAAGAAAATGGGTTGAAGCATCGACCTATCCAAGATTTACATTAATTGGACAAAGTTTAGGTTCAATGATATTAGGTTGGGAAGCATTAACTAAATTTGTTCCAACCATTTTCTTAGATTCAATGGGTTATGCGTTCACATTTCCAATATTTTCATTAATTGGTGGTTCAACCGTTGCATGTTATGTTCACTATCCAACCATTAGTAGTGATATGATCTCTTCTGTTAAATCATCATCTCATTCTTTTAATAATGATGTTTCAATTTCTTCAAATAAATTTAAAACCATTTCAAAATTAATGTAATGTATTAAATAGATCTAATATTAAAATTTTTTATTAAAGTTATTTAATATTAACATATATTATCGTTTTTTAAAAAAGATATTATAATATTTTTTCGAGAATTTATCAAATTGTGGGTAGTTTTTCAAAATTAGTAATGGTAAATGGAACTTGGACAGGTAATCATATTAGAGATATTTGGAAGAAGCAATTTGGTTTTGATTTGTTTGTAGTTTTTCCACCAGTTGATGTTCAAGGTAGAAAACAATTGAAATTAGGATGGATGGATGGTACTAGAAAGAATATGATTTTATCGATTGCTCAATTTAGACCAGAAAAGAATCATCAATTACAATTGAGAACATTAGCTCATCTATTGGAGAAATATCCATCCCACAAACAAAAACCATTAAATACCAAATTGGTGTTGGTAGGTGGTGTTCGTGATCAAGGTGATCGTGATAGAGTCGAAGAATTACGTAGACTTTCAAGGGAGTTAGGGATTGAAGATCATGTTGAATTCCAAATTGGTATTAGTTCAGATCAACTTAATCAACTATTAGGTGAAGCCTCTGTTGGCATTCATACAATGTATAATGAACATTTTGGTATTGGTGTAGTCGAATTAATGGCTGCTGGTGTTATACCAGTGGCAAACAATAGCGCAGGTCCAAAAGAAGATATTGTTCGTCATGAAGATACTGGTTTCTTAGCTTCAACCGTTCAAGAGTATGCTGAATACATTCACGAAATTTTAGCATATCGTGAAAAATATGTTGAAATGCAAAAGAAAGCCAGAGAATCAACAGATCGTTTCTCTGAATCAAATTTTTCAAATCAATTTTTAAAATATTTTAAACCATTAATTAATCAAAGTTTAAGAAACAACAATAATAAAAAAAGAAATTAATTATTAAATAACAATTATATGTTTTGTTTTTATTTATTTATTTTTTTTTTAAAAAAGGAAAAAAAGAAAAGAAAAAAAAAGGTATATTATAAATTAAAAAAGTTTAAATCATAACTAACTTTGTGATGGAACTTTGATACTTTATCATTGTAAATCTTTTCAGTGAGATAATTTTCAGCTTCATCAATATCATAAGAATCTTCATCTTCAGAGTCAATTTCAAATTGTTCACTTGTATTAATCTTTCTTGTTTGTAATTGTTGTTGTTTTTGTTGTGGTGAGTGTTGGGTTTGTTGTTGTTGATTGTTATTTTTTGATAATTGATTGAATTTCTTCTTTTGTTGTTTTTGGAATTTATTATAAATCCAAGATTTGGCTTTATCATGATTATAATTTGATTCTTTGATGGCACGATCAATTACAGTTAAAGATAAATTTGGAAAAGTAAAAGATAAACGCTCTTTAATTAAAAGATGGGTTTGAGTGATACCATATTGATTGGAATAATAATTTTCATCCAAGTAGTGAGTCATTCTTTTAATTGCTTGAGATAGGTTTTTTGCACCAGAACAAATCGAAAATACTTTATCAAAATCTAAATCAAACTTTTCATCTTGATACATTTCCAAAACTTTGAAAATTAAATCAATTTGTTTTTGTTCTTGTAAAATTAATTCATTCTCTTTTGCCAATTCTTGATCTTCAAGTTCTTTTAATCTTTTAATTTCTAAAAGATCTTCATCACCATCTTCAAATTCTGATGATGAACTATTTGAATCAATATTTATAAATTCATCTTCACCATCAATAATATTTAATTCTTCAGTAGTATCAGTGGTAGTAGTATCAGTGGTAGAGGTGGTGGTGGTGGTGGTATTTGTTGTTTGATGATCAATTAAATCTTTTTCATTATATTGTTCATATTCATCAGAGTCATCATAATCTTCATCATCATTATCAGAATCTAATGTTGTTCTATAATAATAAAAGTATTGATCACGAATTTCATCAGTGAATAATGAAATATTTGAATTGGCAAGATTTTCTTGATCTAATTTTAATTTTTCTTGTAATTTTAATTGATTTTCAAGGTTTTCTCTTAATTTTAATTTATCATTCATTCTTTTATTCTTTGGTTTAAGTTGAGTGAAGACCTTTTGTTTTTGACCAAATGAAAGGGTAATATCATTTTGGGCCTCTTCAATTTCTTCAGGAGTCAATATTGGAATTTGTGGTTCAACAAAGGGATCATGAATTGAAGAGGTAACAAAGATGGCTTCTTTGTTGATAATATCAGAGGATGCTTTAATTTGACCACCATAGAGATTGAATAATCTAATTTTCTTTGGATCATATTGAACTTGGTCGAATGGAATTGATTTGTTTAGTAATTTTGTAATCTCTTGTTTGAAATCATGGAAATTTGTATTTACAAATAATTTACCCAAAGATTTCTTTGAACCATTTTTACAGATGGTTACAGAGAGTGAAATTTCTGATGGATCATTTCCTTTTAGTAAATGGTAGGGAGATAAACTAGAAGATTTAGCAGCGAAAAGGTCTGGACGAAAAAGTTTTTTAATGGCTCTTTGGCATGCATTCAATAAGTGTTCAGATTCAGATGGTTGTTTGGTGATTGAATGAGAATGAAGGAAAAAGATTGCAGATTCCACTAATCTAAGATGTTGTTTGCTTAGGGGTGATTTATCGAGCATGGTTATAAATGATTTGTAGACATGATCAATTACTGGATCGCTATTGTAAAATGAGTTTTTTTCAAAGAATTCCTTCAAAAAAGAATTGTCAACAGTAATTTTTTTATTACCAACGGCTTTAAAGAAGAGTGAGATTTTTCTTTCTCTTATATTGATACTATTGCAACCACTGGTATGAGGATAATCAGCACCACATGCATAACAAAATTGATGATGACAACGAATACAAGTCATATGATTACAACCGTTATTACGTTCTACTGGATATTTACACTTTGAACAGATTGTAGTGTTTTCAATGATCCAACGATAAGAGAATAAATCGTGATCATCGTATTTTGATTGGGAACAAGCTAAAGGCCAGTGGTATCCATTTTTTTTACAGAATAAACAAAATGGTTGATGGTCAGAACAAGAAATATATGGAACATACCTATGAGTGCCTTTTAAACCCAAAACCAATCTATTGCAATTATTGAAAGGACATTGATGGTTATTTGGTGTTACAAAGAGAGTGTCCTTTACGAAATTCTTTAAAAAGAGTGATAGCATCTTTGGTTCAAGTAATGTTTCAATGGTTACTTCATCGATACATTTATTTAAACAATTATGTGATGGACAAACAATTGATGAAGAACAACCATTACCATCGTAAACTGATGTTTTGAAATAATGTGATAAACAACTCTTACAGAATGAATGGCCACAAATTAGTTCTACCATATCAGATTTGGTATAATCACAATAACAAATTGAACATTCAAATTCTTGATCATTGCCTTCGTCAATCAATTTGAATTTATACATTGCAATATCTCTAGACTTATGTGAAATACTAAAGTTACGAATGAGTACCCGATTTTGTTCTTTATGACTTGGATTACCAATCACTTTTTTTTCATCCCAACCACTTTGGAATAAAAGTTTTCTTGATAAAGAATCTGGCACATTGAAATGATTTGAAACTTTTTCAATTGATTTATAACAATTTTCAATCAATGTATTTTGAGAAACAGTTGATACTCTTTCTAAATCAACGAAAAGGTTAACACATTTACTTAGTGTTTCAAAATTTGGTGTTGAAAAGAATTCCATTCTATAATAAGCTTCTATTTCAACCATTGCTCCAACCATATTTGTTCTATCAATTTTATATTGATTTTCTAAAATTTTAATAATATATTCTTTCT
Source organism: Dictyostelium citrinum (assembly GCA_000286055.1). Lineage (NCBI taxonomy): Eukaryota > Evosea > Eumycetozoa > Dictyosteliales > Dictyosteliaceae > Dictyostelium > Dictyostelium citrinum. The sequence continues at coordinate 11,161 of JH790664.1, forward strand.
TTTGAATAATATTTTTATCTAACCTTCCTAATTCAATTGTTGTATCAAATGTATATGAAAAATTATTATTATTATTATTATTATTATTATTGTTTTCATTTAAAGTTTCAGTAAAATATAACCAAATTCTTGAATCTTTTTCTAAACTATTAAATAAAACTTTACAACGATATGGATATGATTCACCAACGATAACTTTATATAATTCACCTTGATTATTTTCTAATTTACTTATAATGTTTTTATAAAATTTAGATTTATTATTTTCACGTTTACTATGGAGTTGAAGATAAGCGTTTTCAAATAATTTCAATTTTTCTTCTTTTTCTTTTAATTGTAATTCTAATTCTTGAGATTCTGTTAGTAAGTTTTTATCCTCTGGATCATCATCGGCCAACTCTGATAAAGAAAATTCAATCAATTGATCATTATATGTATTTAATAAACTTTTGATTCTTGTTGTACCATTAGCTTTAACTCTAATATATGCTCTACTTGATGGGTCTAATTTAAATTTGGTAATTAACAATCCTAAAAATTTTGAAAATGTGAGTGTTGGTGGTATCATTAAAACAATTGTTTCTTTTTCATTTTCATTTCTTTTTTTTTTTTTTTAAAAAAAAATAGAAAAAATAAAAATAAAATATAAAAACAAATGAAAAGAAGAAAAAATTTAGTATTAAATAATTTAATTTATTTTATAATATAAAATTATTTTTTTACCTTAACAAAAGTGACAGTGAATCTCTTTCTGTTATCAGGATTTTCAACCACAAAGTATAATGAATTATTGGTATTTTTGTTGTGTGCCATTTTATTTAATTAGTGATGATATTGACAAAAAAAAGGAATATATTTATTTACAAAAAGAAAAAAAGGATAAGAAGAAGAATAATAAAAATAGAGAAATAACTATAATACAAATAGTATTTATTTTTGTTTTTTGTAATTTTTTTTTTTGAAATTTTAGTTTTTTTTTTTTATATTTTTTATTTTTTTGATCTGGGAAATTATTTTGAAAAAATTGAGAATAAGATAAAAACAATTAATTTAATCAAACATAGAGGAATTTTTTGAGAATTTTAACCTGTGGTTAAAATAAATTATAAAAATAAAATAA
>AJWG01004475.1:0-11116 GCA_000286055.1 Dictyostelium citrinum
TTTTTTATATTATAAATAATGATATCTGAATTTAAAAAAGAAATGAAATTAATTTTAATATTATTTTTTATTTTTTTTATTTCACAAAGATTATTTGTAAAATCAGTGGATTTGACAACAGGAGAGTATGATTGCCTTTTACAAATGGCAAATAATACAGGTAATTTAGCATTCTTTACTCCAAATGGGACTGGTTATTATAATTTTTGTATTTTTTCTGTTTCAACCTTTAAACCATATTGTGATAAAGGTTCAGTAACTTCATATATGTAAATATTAAATTTATTTTTTTTATTTTTTAGGTTATTTTCACTACAATATTAACAATAATCAATTTAAAAAAAAAAAAACAATAAAAATAATTAATATAGGCAAATTTCACCATATGGTAATAATAATTATAATTTGACAGGTGGCGATTTTTTATGTTTACCAAAAGTTGGAGCAGTATTCCTTACAGCCAAAACAATTGTGTCTCAATTTTTCACTTCTCAATGGCCAGTGAAAGTGAGTGATATTCGTATATCATCCAATAGTGATATCCAATTTGCAAAACCATCACGCAGTTTTAGAATTATTCAATTCACAATTTACACACAGCCTCAACCTACAATAGTTTATTTTTCATGGTTTATTAATTCAACTCAATTGTATGTATTATTAAAATAAAAAAAAAAAGAAAAAAAATTATTAATTAAAAGTTATAATAGTACTCTTGAAACAACCTCACCTTTTATAACAAATACATCACATTTAATTTATTATGAAAATGATCTTCAAAATCCATGGATATTATTTTTATTTAGAATCGTTTCAATGAATATCCCATCATTTGAAAAAATTACTATTGGTGGATTAGTAACAGTTAATTTAAATCCTGGTTTTAATAAAACTTCATTCCTAAATTTAAAAACAGCTAAAAATATATCAACTATAGAATTAAATTCAAAAGAAATATCACCATTCCCTGAAAAAGCAATTAGTGAAATTGTTTTAAATCCACTCACTTTGTTTGTATATATATTAAATAATAAATAATAATGAATAATAGTAAATAATAATAAATAATAATAATAAATAATAATAAATAATAGTAAATAATAATAAATAATAACAATAAATAATAAATAATAATAATAAATAATAAATAATAATAAAAAATAATAAAATAATAAATAAATAATAAATAATAATAATAAATAATAAATAATAACATTTATAATAATAATAATAATTAACCATAAGATTAATTTTTTAATGATTTTTAAATTTAGAAATATTAATATACCATTTGAAACACCAATTTATTTAATGGACATATCAAGTACTGGCGTAAAGAGTTTAACATTGTATGGTGTTGGTAGATTATTTACATTGAATGGTTTATTTCCATTGAAGCTACCATTATCATTAGATCAATTTACATTCTCATTTGGTTATATTGAAACATTAGATTTGATTCAATTTAGGAATATAACTTCTTTGGCATTAACTAATAATTTAATGACAGGTGTTTTGCCAAAACACTGGGATTCAGATTATCAAATCGTTTCTCTTGATCTTACAAATAATAACCTAACTGGAACAATTGATCAATCATACTGTAATTTATTAGATTTTAGAGCACCTTATAATCTATTAACTGGTGAAATTCCTTCGTATGTATTAAACTAGTTATAGTTTCAAATATTTTTTAGTCATTCTAATTTTAATTTTTCTTTCTTTTTACCAAAGTTGTTTTACATGTTTTTTCGATAGAACTATCGGTGAAGATTATTTTTATGTGAAAGGTGTTCAAGAATCCTTTACTGGTAATAATTTTACAAATTTTGATAACCCACCACCATGTAGTAAGTTTTATTATTATTCTTTAATTATTTTTAATTTATTTTTTTAATTATTTTATTAATTCCAATTATTATTTATAGCAACACTTTTTATAAGTAAAGTAGTGTATGATGGTATCAATTCAACAGAGTGGAGTACTAGACATATATTTCATGCCTATGGTAATGATTTAGGAGGTGGTTTTGTAAATGGTTATTTTTATACACAAATACCAGAAAATTTTAGAATTCTTTGGGAAGTTGAAGTACCAAATAAAGTATTAATTGGATGGGTTGATGTTACAGAAGATTTACCAGAGGTACCAAGAGTTTTTACAATTCCATATCCATATCCATTACCAACATTTTGGTTATCATGGGACCCTTTAATACCTCAAATTGAAAATGTAACTTGGAGTAATGACACTAATTTATATTTCTATGGTTCTTTTTTCTCTTATGATAAATCCATTATAGAAATTGAAATTGGTGGTGAAAAATGTATAATATCCTCAGTAACATTCTTTGAAATCAATTGCACATTTTTAAATGTATCATTAAATACAATTGATATTTTAACCTATATCACGGTTGGTGATTTAACAAATCAAATCACGTTAACTCCAAATCATTTAAATATAATTTATAATTGCTCTGAAAATTATAATGATTGTAATGGAAATGGTTATTGCAGAACATCAGATTCAACTTGTATTTGCGATTCAAAACATCAAGGTTTAGATTGTACTATTAATTATCAGCAATGTCCAAATGATTGTTCAGGATTTGGTTCATGTAATAATATAACTGGAATTTGCACATGTTTTCCATCTCACCAAAGTTCAGATTGTTCATTACCATTTAAAGAATGTCCAATGGATGCAAGTAGTGGTACATTATGTTCAGGGTTTGGTTCATGTAATAATCAAACTGGTAATTGCGCATGTGATTCCAATCACCAAAGTTCAGATTACTCATTACCATTTAAACAATGCCCAATTGATGCAGATGGTACATTATGTTCAGGTTATGGTTTATGTAGTAATGAAACTGGTGTTTGCACATGTATAGAGAATAGGGTTTTTAATGATTGTTCAGGTATTAAATGTTCACCAAAAGATGATTGTAATTTACCAAATGGAATTTGTGATTATAACATTGGTAAATGTAAATGTTTAGATGGTAAATGGTCAGGTAATGATTGCATGATACCATTTCATTATGTATCATCAATAATACCTTCTTCAAGCGAGGGGGGTGAAGCAACTTTCTTTGGATTCTTTGGGAACGTGCATACCAATCTATCAATTACAATTGGTGGTATTGATTGTAAAATAATAAACTATTCTTCAGATTCAATTAATTGTTCAGCACCTGCAGGTACAGGTAAAAAATCTATAACAATCATTCAAAACAATATTTCATTCATATCTGATACACTTTATCAATATCAAATAACAAACAAACCATGTCCAAATGATTGTACAGGTATTAGAAATGGTAAATGTAATTCATTGAATGGTTACTGTGAATGTAATGAAAATTGGAAAGGTATTGATTGTAGATTTCCAGTAGTCCCAAATGGTAATAATAATAATAATGGTAATGATGATGATAATGAACAAGAAGTGGTACCACTACCACAATCAAATTCAACTATTGATAAAAATACAGGTTCAGTAGCAATTTCAAATCAACAAATTTCTTATGAAATTTCAATTGTATCATTAGTTGAACAAGATATTAATGGTTTAGAAATTTATAGCTATAGTTTAATAAATAAATGGGATTCATTATTTCCAATTATAAACAATCAAGGTAATAATATCTATCAATTTAATCAAACAATTATTGATAAAAATTGTACAATTAAATACACAATTGAAGAAGTTTTAAATAAAAAGAATTATTCATTTGCAGATTTAGAATTTAGTGTTGATAGTGGATCAATTAAAATGAATGTTACAATTGAAAATTATCAATACTCAAGTAATTTAAATAATATTCAACTTCGTTTCAAATCATCGGTAGGTGTTTTAAAAAATACTCAAGATATAAATGAATGTAATGATGATAATGTAGAAATAGATACAATCGATCGAAATGGGTCATTAGAATTTATTTTAATAAAAAAACAAGCAAAAGTATTAAATGGTCGTTTTATCGATAGAATTCTATCTGATGGTAGATCTACTTATATGTCAACAACATTAATATCAAAAATGAATGATTCACTTCTAATTGGTATGAATTTCCCACACTGTAAAACTTGTATTATTGATCCCGATTTTTCAGTATTAATATCACCAGATTTTAAAATATTTTGTGGTGATAAGAGTAAAAAAAATAATTGGTTAATTCCAATAGTTGTAATAATGCCAACATTTGCACTCTTTTTAATTGTTGGTTTAATTTATTTGTTTTATCGTAAAGTTAAAATTGAAAGACCTCTAAAAACTAAATTAAAATCAATATCAATGAAAAATAAATAAAAAATAAAAAAAATAAACTGTTATAAAAATAAATTTAATCAAATGATTGAATTTCAATTACTTTTTTATTTATTTTTAAATGTTTTAATTAAAAACAAATAAAAAAAAACATTATCTTTTTTATTTTTATTTTTATTTTTTTTAATCATACAAAAAAGTTAACAATGGGGATTGGTAAGGTTGATTATTTCCTTTTGGAGTTATAAAATGTTTGAAGGTATCAGTTTTAATGATTGAAACTACAGTTAATGGTATTGAATCTGGAGATTTAAAAGGTAATTTGATATCACATAAATAAAGATTTTGAACAGAGGGAGGAATAATACCTTGATTAACTGGTTGAGAAAATCCATCATGAAGAAATAAATCGGTTACACCATTTGGAATTGAGCCAACCAATAGAGGAGTTTTAATTTTACCAATATGAAGATGAGTTATAGAGGGTGCTAATAATCCAGGTTCTAAAGGTTGATTGAATCCATCTAATAATAAACAATGTTTTACATTGGCTGGTATAGCTGAACCCTCAATAATTTTAATATTACTATTTGATGGTATTGCTAAATGGGTGATTGTATTTGAAATCATACCATTATTTTCATCCTTATTATAATAGGTGAAAACTTTTTCACCAAATTGAACTCTTTTTGGTTTTTTATTAAAATTGATAGATTTTGAATGAATTGTAAACAATGATTTCATCATTTCTTTTATTGAATCAATTGATTGTTGATTCAATGTAACTGTTGAGTTTCTATAATCATCCAATATTTCCTTTCTATAGTTATTTGTGTTTTCTGATAATAAAATTTTGGATTGTTGATAATCTTTTATTAATTCAATATGTTCATTATTTTCAAACATCTCTCTGATATTATAGTTTTTAATAATAATTTCTGGTTGCTGTGGTTGATCTTGTGGTTGTGGATCTTGTTGTGGTGGTTGTGGATCTTGTGGTAGTTGATCTTGTGGTGGTTGGTCTTGTTGTGGTGGATCTTGTTGTGGTTGATCTTGTTGTGGTTGATCTTGTTTTGGTTGATCTTGTTTTGGTTGATCTTGTGGTATTTGATCTTGTTGTGGTTGATCTTGTTGTATTTGATCTTGTTGTATTTGATCTTGTTGTAGTTGTTCTTGCTCTTTTTGTTGCTGTTGCTGTCTTTCTTGTTCTTTTTCTTGTTGTAGTTCTAGTTGTCTTTGTCTTTGTAATTTTAAGATTAAATCTTCTTCAACTTTATGATTTTTAATTATTTGATCTGTTAAATTATTATTTCTTTCAACATTAAAGGAGATTTGTCTATTGATATCTTGGTTTTGATCGAAATTTGTGAGTAATTGATCAATTCCATCATTTAAAATTAGATTGAGTAAAGTTTGTAGTGTATTAAATTCATCTTGTAATAATTTAACATTTGTTTCATGTTCATCTTCAATCTTTTTAAAATCTAAATTGGATTGTTTTAATAATTCTTGATCAGAGTTGTAGCATTGGTTTAATTTTGGATATAACTTTTCTTTGAACTCTTCAAATATTAAATTTGTATTTTCTAATTTAATTTCATCAAATGTGTGACCTCTATGTTCTGGTGAAACAACACAAGAATTACATACAGGATCATTCATACAATCCACACATAGAAATTTAACTTTTTTATCTTTATGAATAAAACATTTATTTTTATTTTTATTATTATTATTATTATTATTATAGTTATTGACTTTAAAAAAGTTATTTGAAATCATTATTTGTTTAAGATGATAAAACAACAAAACAAAAAATAAAAAACAAATAAAAAAAAAATAAAAATAATAAAAAAAGAAAAACTGATTTGAAAAACACTTAGTTTTTTAAGTTTTTTTTTTAAATTTTAATATTTAATCACCATCACGAATTAAACAAATATTGTTTTAATTTTTATTTAATTATTTATTTTTAGCTAACTTTCTTAATTTGGATTGACTAACTTCAACTCTCTTTTTTCTATAAGCTAAAAAACCCAAAGCACCAATAGCAGCCACACCAACAAATGAAGCTACAACTGCAACAGGAATTACATAAGATTTCCTATTATCATCCTCACCACATGAATCTTTGAAATTTGTAGTTAATAGCAAAGAGAAATCTAAAGAGATAAAATGGTTTAGTTTTTTTTTTTTTTTTTTTTTAATAAAAAACATACCAGGATCGATAATACAGTTTCTACAATGTGGTAAATTCATTCCCATAGTAACAGTTGATTTGGTTTGATCGCTTGAAATTACTGAAGTTCTTAAATAAGTTGATCTTCCATCAGAGATAACTTTATTTATAAAACGACCATAAAGTATCTTATTATCTTTTTTAACTGTTACAAAGTTTAATAATTGATTTGATGATGATTCGATTTCCGTTTCTTTATTATTACATTCATCTTTTTTAATTTCTTTTTCTTCAGTTTTTGATACCATTTGTAATTGTAAAGTATTTAATGTACTTGAATATATATAATTATTTATGAAAATTGAAACTTTAATTGAATCTTTTTCTAATCTATAAGTTATATCTGAAAAGGTATAATCTTTTGTTTCATCTATTATTTCTACTTTATAAATTAATTCCGCATGATTATCATCTAATTTTTGGTTAAATAATTGTACTGAGTTACTATTGGTAAGATTTATTGCTTTTTCCCATTTTTTGTTTAAATTATAAACCTTAACTTGGTGACCATTGAAATCTAATTCAACTAATTTATCAATAAAGATTTCATAACTATTATAGTTATCGTCAATTGTTGTTTTCCCATTTTCATCTACATCTGTATTGGTTGATCCTGATCCTAATGTGGTATTAGGAGAATTACAATCTAAACCTTTCCAACCATCATTACATCTACATTCACCCCATGGTAAACAAACCCCTTTACTATTACAATCATTTAAACAAACATTGTTGATTTTTGAATCATTTTCTAAGTAGTGGAAAAGATCCTTTCCAATCCAAATAATTTGATTTTGTGTGACATTAACATTTTGAATACCTGATTGACCTGCTGGAAGTTGACATGTTATTGTTTTATTATCTATTGCTATTGGATCACTACAAACTAATCGACCAATGATAATTGTTAAATTATTATGAATATCTCCAAACCATCCATATAATGTTACCTCTCCACCTGTGTTTGATGTTTCTTTGATAGCTGATACCCAATGATTAGGAATTGAACAGTCTTTACTAGTATACTCTATAGTTGGACATTCACAAATACCTGTATCTTGATCGCATTTCCCTTGATTAAAACATTGAGTTGGGCATTGATAATTGCATTTACCAGTTTGGTTATTACAATAACCACTATCTCCACAAATATTACTACATTCAATAAATGGTAGAGAACAATCGTTACCTTGATATCCTTCACTACATTTACATTGTCCAATGGTTGTATTACATGAACCACCATTTAAACATCTGTTTGAGCATTGTAAAATGGAGCAATCATCACCTTGATAACCATTAATACACTGACATTGTTTGGTTGATGAATCACAAGTTCCACCATTTAAACAAGAATTTAGAGTACAGCTCTTTGAAGAACAGTCATCGCCTTGATATCCATTTAAACAACTACATTCACCTGTTTCATTAATACATGAACCACCATTTAAACAAGAATTGGAACATTCAATGAATGGTATTGAACAATCACTACCTTGATAACCAATAGAACATTTACATTCACCTTTAGTTGTGTCACATGAACCACCATTAAAACAGTTTTCTTTGCATTGAACAATTGTACAATTATCGCCAGAGTAATTATCAATGCATTTACATTGACCCTTCGTAGTATCACATGTACCACCATTATAACAATCATTTTTACAATGAATAGATGAGCAATCATCACCAAAATAACCATCGATACATTGACATTCACCATTATTTGGATTACAAGTACCACCATTTAAACAATTTTCAATACATTCAAATGAAGAACAATCATCACCAATGTAGTTTCCAATACATTTACATTGACCATTAGTTGTATCACATGAACCACCATTTAGACAACTCTTTTTACATTGAATTTCAGAGCAATCACTACCACCTCTATATTGATAACAATTGCAAATACCAGTTGAGTAATTGCATGATCCACCTCCATTTGAAATTGAACAATCATTTAAACAATCGTAGTGAATTGAAGTACACTCAGGTAAACCACTAAAACCATAGTTACAGGTACATGTTGCATTATTTGTTAAACAATATGAATTTTGATTGCATTGATCCTTTGAACACATTAAGATTGGACTATTGGTTACACCGAAATTAATTGAAAGTTGATTCGTATAGATGCCAATTTTAATAATAACCTTTACGTTTGATTCATCTTTAAGTTGAGAGAAATTTGAAATATTACATGAAATGGTTGAAAAGGTTGAATCACCTTGAATAACTGGACAACTATATGATTGGCCTTTTTTATCATAGAGATTAATTTCAATAACACTTGCATTATATGTAAAATAACTACCATTGAAAATAATTTTTTCATTTGTTTTAGTTTCAACTGAATTAAAAACTGGTGATGATATATTAACTGGTACCACTAAAACTTTGTTAATTATAGAAAATGTGAGGGAAACTAATGAATTAACTGGAAACTTGTAAGATGTATATAAAATTGATGATGGAGTATTAACTACCCATTTGGCTGATGGTACTGATGTTATATATGATGCATTGAAACCTAAATCCTTTCCAAATAAATAAGAACCTGAACTATTTACTACTAAATAAGATGGAATTATTGATGTACATGTTTCATTATTATTGTTATTTGAAAAACGATTTCCTTTAATTGTGATTGAACCTGGAGTACTCTGCATGTAGCATTTCATACAACTTGGTATTGGGCCTGATAGATAATTGTTATCAATTTTAAAGCTTTGAATTGAACAAAAAGAATCATCTAAAGTCCCAGTGAGATTGTTGAGAGAAAAGTCTAAAGAGGTCACTGATTTTATAGTGGTATCCCAACTTGGTAATGGTCCTGAGATTCCATTCTTTATACTATTAAAAGGAAAAATAGACGCTGAATTTTTAAAAACTGCGTAATCACTTGTTGAAGAAAACACACCACCAATACCGGCTAATTGGAAATAAGATCCAGGAGTAGGTGTGACTAAATTTTTTGGAAGACCTGATAAAGGAAATTTATTACCTGGTGCTGTAAAGTTTTTATAGTAATTATCATTTACAATACCAATACCATATAAAATTGTAAAACTAGAATAATCTAATAATCTATCAGTATAAAAATTACCAACAAAATAACTATAAATTTAAGAATATTAATGATTTGTTTTAATTTAATTTTTTTTTTTTTTTTTTTACTTTACAAAGATTGTAACATAGTTTTGTTAACCATTTTATCAACTGGTGGTATTGGTGATAATACTATAGTTGAAGTATCTTCATAAACTGTAAAAAAGTCAACTAAATCATAGTTTAATACATTTGAAACTGATGATCTATCATAATTGGCCATGAGTTTTAAAGTTAAAAAACCAACATCTAAGAAAGGACCAAGTGGAGGATAGTTTGAAGCAAATATTGATCTATATAGATTATTAATAAATGGTTAATAAATTTTATTTTTTTTAAAAAATTGGTTTTTTAAAATTTAATAAATAATACATACAGAGTTACAACTTGATTTTTATAGATTGACAAAGAGTTTGTATAAAAAATTGAATGAGGAAATTTAATAGTCTTATCACTGTTATCCATTTGAAGAGAACCTCTCAACAATCCAAGATCAAATGTTGTTGAAATTGCTTTATTAAAGTAGAAATAAATATTTTTAATAGGTATAACTCCAGTTATTGATTCAATTGAATTTTCACAATTGTTTAATTTACTAATTTTTTTTTTTTTATATTTATATAAATATTAGTATGATAATAATAAATTGTAATATTATAAAAAAAAAGAAAAAGAAAATATTTACACGCTATAAATCCTTTGAGTTGTTTTTTCAGGGAAGTTGCCTAAAAAACCAGGTTCCATTGTGCATTTTGAAAATATTAAAAAAAAAACCTCATCAAAATATAATTTGAAGAAATTATCAACAAAATCTGTTGCTTTAATTTCATTTTGTAACCAACATTCCATTGATCTATTATAAATTAAAATAATAAGATTTTTTAAAAATATAATGTTAATTATTATTACTTATTTTTTTTTTTTTTTTTTTCGGTACAAACATATAGGTAACATAAGTTCCATCACATTTTATTTCTACAGCAGTATTATTAATTGATCCTGAACAAAATGAATATTGACCATCATTAGAATCTTTTTGAAAATATACCAATAATCCTGTTTTTCCCAACAAACTTACAAGTGCGTCGTCTATTAAATATATAATTAATATTAGAATAATTATTAAAAAAAAAAAATCAAATCTGAAAAAAAAAAATGATTAGTAAAAAACTTACGTTCTCCTTTTGGTAGACTTTTTACAAATAAAATATTGTCATTGAAACTTAAAAATAAAAGAATAAAAAGTAATATCTTTGTTAACATATTTTTTATTGTGACCATTTTTTTTTCGTGTCTTTTGAATTTTAAAAAAATAAAAAAGTCTTAAAAAAAATCAAAAGACACGTTTTTGAAAACAAAAAAAATAAAATATTAAAAAAATACTTTTTTTTTATTCGCATTTAATTCGAAGCCATCAAATCTTGGCATCTGTTTTTTTTTATGAATAATTATTTATTTTTAAATTTAATGATAGAATAATTTAA
>AJWG01004593.1:0-10718 GCA_000286055.1 Dictyostelium citrinum
AAATAAAAAAANAAAAAAAAAAATAAGTTAAACAATATAAATATTAATTTTTTATTATTATAATTTTTTTTTTTAATAATAATAAAATAGAATTAATTAAAGCTGGATCAAAATTAAGAGCATTAAGTGTCTTAAGAGATTTATTAAGTGATCGTAGTCAATGGCATTCAAGTTTAGAACAAATTATGTCATTATACGTTTCATTATGTGCTGAACAATTAGATTATCAATCATTAAGAGATGGTATTCATCATTTCAAAGTTTCAATCATGTCTCAAAAGGAATTCTCAATTGTTCCATTAGAAAATATCTTTAAAGAGATCATTGCACCAATTGAACAAAAAGTCGATGAATTAAAAGAGAAAATTGAAAAAGAAAATCAAGAGAATCCATTAGCTGAACAAAATGAAATCTCTCTCATTGATCCACAACAAACTCTCTTATTCTCTTATATGAAATATTTATTCGAAGCCTATAAAGCAATGATTGAAGTTTTAACTCGTCAACATACTAAATTTGAACATACTAAATTTGATCATTCTAAATTTGATTCAACTTTACTTGTTAAGTTTTTTTTTTTTATTTAAATAATTTATACATTTATAAAAAAAATTATATATTAAAAGTTTTTTTTAATTATTATTATTATTATTATTATTATTATTAATTTTATATAAAAGAAAATTTCAACTCAAGCATTAAACTATTGTTCAAAATACCAAAGAAAACCAGATTTTATGGTATTAACTGAATTGTTTAGATCAAGTATTGAACAATTATTTAAAGTTCCATCATTAGATACAGTCAATACTCATATTGAAATTCGTTTCCACCAATTGACAGTTGCAATTTCATTAGGATTATATTTAATTGCCTACAAATCCATTGAAGATATTAACATTATGTTATTCTCATTGTTGGTTAAACCAAAACCAGTAGTTTTAGCTACCTACTATCAAAAGTTGGCTCAAGTTTATTGGATTACCAATGCTCATTTATTACATGCCTACGCATTGTATAAACATTATGTTTACAATAAGAACTATAATATGAATTTCACTCAAGCCGATTCTCAATTATACTCCTCCGTTTTATTGGTGGCCGCATTATCATCACCAATTCAAGAGGTTAATCAAAACCAATCATTATTACAATTCGACTCTCAATCACAAAGAGCTATGGGATTAGCATCATTATTGTCTCTTCAATCCATTCCAAAACGTGAGACATTCCTTGTTGATGTTCGTAAGGTTACCAATGAAGTTTATCCAGAGTTATCTGATCTCGCCTCAATCTTTGAGAAGAAAACTTCACCATTGATGTTTGCCAAACTCTTGGAGCCAAAGATTAAATTCATTGAAGGTCATGCTCAACTCTCTCAATACTTGAAACCATTCCTTCGTGTGGTTTTCACCAAGATCGCCCTCCAAGTTAGCAAAGTCTACGAAGTGATCAAGATTGAAGAGTTCATTAAATTGGTACCATTCTATAACAAGACTCAAATTGAACTCTACCTCTTGGAATCAATCAAGAGAAAATTAATTGGTGCTAGAATCGATCATAAGAATGGTGTCATTCGTTTCGGTCATTACGATTTCGACTCTGCCAAAATCTCTGATCAATTATCAAACTTGGCCACTGGTGTTGGCAAAGCTTTGAATATGATTGAGCCAGAGAAGAAACAACAACAACATGATAAACTCAAGAAAGAAGTTTATGTCAAGATCATCAATTCACTCCAAGATGAACATCGTCGTATTCTCGCTCGTAAAGAAATCATTGAAAAGAAGAAGATCTATATGGAACAACAAGATCGTATCAAGAAACAAAAAGAACAAGAGGAACTTCAAAAGAAAATCCAAGAGAAAGTCGCTCGTGATCAACAACGTATCAAAGAAGATATGGAACGTCGTGAAAAAGAACAAGCTGAAGTTGAATCACAACAAAATCAACTCGATCAAACCATCAATGCCATCGATAAAGCTAAGATCGAAATGAAAGCCAAGATCGCCAAAATCGCCAAACAATTATACATTCTCGAACGTGCCTATCGTGAAGAAGAGTTACCAGTTGTTGAAAAACTCCAAAAAACCAAAGCCATCGAAGACAAACAATACTTTGAATCAACTCAAGCCGAATTCCTTAAACTCCATCGTGAGGTTCATGACCGTAACGTCTCTGAAAAAGCTCGTCTCAACAGAATCGTACCCGAATATCAAAAATTCACTCAAGCCGTACTCGAAGAGAGAAAGAAACAATTGCCAGCTCTCCAAAAAGAACAAGAAAAGAGATTCCAAGAGTTCCTCATTCAACAAGAACAAGAAGTTCAAGAGAGAAAAGCCAAGAAAGAGAAAGCTCGTATCGCTGCTGCCGAAGAAAAAGCTAGAAAAGAAGAACAAGAAAGACAAAGACTCGAAGAAGAACGTTTGGAACAAGAGCGTTTGGAACAAGAAAAAAAGAATGCTCCATACGTTCCACCATCTTCAAGAAGAACCTTCAGAGACGACGAAGATGAACGTGAAGAAAGTGGTAGATGGGGTGGTAGACGTGGTGATGATTTCAGTGGTAGATCCAAAGCTGATGAAGTCGACCGTTGGGGTAGACGTGATGATGCTCCACCACCAAGAAGAGACGAAGGTGGTGATCGTTGGGGTAGACGTGATGATGCTCCACCAAGAAGAGACGAGGGTGGTGATCGTTGGGGTAGACGTGATGATGCTCCACCACCAAGAAGAGATGAAGGTGGTGATCGTTGGGGCAGACGTGATGACGCTCCACCACCAAGAAGAGATGAGGGTGGTGATCGTTGGGGTAGACGTGACGATGCTCCACCAAGAAGAGATGGCGGTTTCGGTGGTAGACGTGATGATGCTCCTCCAAGACGTGACGATGGTGGTGATAGATGGGGTAGACGTGACGATGCTCCACCACCAAGAAGAGATGAAGGTGGCGATCGTTGGGGTAGACGTGATGATGCTCCACCACCAAGAAGAGATGAAGGTGGTGATAGATGGGGAAGACGTGACGATGCTCCACCAAGAAGAGATGGTGGTAGTGGTTTTGGTAGAAACCAAGGAGCTCAAAGTGATCAATCTGATAACTGGAGATCCGATAGCAAAAAAGATGACAACAAAAAAGATGCTGATGGTTGGCAAACAGTTGGTGCCAAAAAGAGATATTAAACTCTTTATTACTCTCTTTTTTTAGCCATTATTTTTTAATATTGATTACTTATCTTCAACTTTAAAATAATAAAATAAAAAAAAATAAAATAAAAAATAACTTTTTAAAAAAAAAATTAGACCAAAACAATTAAAATCTTAATATTTATATCAGTAATAAAAATTAGTTAATTTTATTGTGCTTTGGTTAATACATTTTATTTGTCTAGTTTTAAGAATTATTTGTTAGTAAATAAACACTCAGCTGTTTCACTTAATTATTTCAAATTGAACACTTCTTTCTCTCTTAATTGGGCAATGTTTTTTTTTTTATTTTTTTTTTCAACACATTCTATTTTTAGACACACACAAACAACTGCTTCTGGGCGATGATAATTTTTTTTTCATATTATTTATTTAATTTTTTTTTTATTTATTTATTTTTTTTTTTATTATTTTTTTTTATATTAAATTTTGGTAATTAATAATAAATGTTAATATTATAATTATATCACAAAAATATATATTAATGTAAAAAATGGTATGGATTTATTTTTTTGATAGATTTTTTTAATATTTCTGTTTTTTTTTTTTATTTTTTTTACTTTTTTTGTTTTGTTTTTTTTTTTTTTTATTTTTTTATTTTAATTGTTTTGTTTTTTTTTATTTTTATATTTCATTTTTTAATTCTCTCAAACATTTGTATTTTTATTAATAATACTATTAATATTTTATTAAAAAGGAAATTAAAAAAAATAAACAAGAATTAAATTCAAAACAAATATTAATAAATAATTTAAATCAATTTTCAAGGGGTTCAGTATATCAACTAATTATAAATATATTAAATATAATATGTAGTCATTACAAATATAAAAAATTCCAAATCAATTATTCCAAAGAAATTGAAGAACTATATAAATTAATTCAACCACCACAAAAATTAATTCCAGAATCAACTGAAAAAAGAATAGATTTTATTAATTCGAAAAAACTTGATCATAAAATATTTGACACAATAAAATATCATGAAATGAGGGTCGAAAAAATAAATTCAATTATAAAATATAATGGCGAAGAAGATAAAAATGAACCAACAGCAACAAACTCATCTTCAATAGTGCACAATCATAAATCATCTAAATGTCAATTATCATCATTATCAGCAGCATCACTATCATCAAAGGCATCACTATCATCACCATTATTATCAACAATATCAACAACAACAACAACAACAACAACAACAACAACAACAACAACAACAACAACAACAACACCAATAGATTTAATAGTTGAATTAAAAAAACAATTAACACAATATTCAACACTTCTTGTTTCTTATAAGAATCAACTAGTGGAAAAAGCAAAGAAAGGTGTTACCATTTTATTTGATGAATGCCCATTGGTTATTAATGATGACTTGGTTTTTAGGGAAATGGATTCATTGACATTGGTATACGAAATTATATCCTATGATAGTCAAGAGCATTATTTCACAAAGAAATCTGAAAGAGGGACTAGTTCTGGTGTAATAAAGGGTGATGTTTACTTTAAAACTGATAATGGCTGTGGATTACTTAGACCAGCAAAAGAGAATGCAGTATTTCAATTCTATGAAGATCTTTACCCTCAATCATCAAATGATTCAGCATTGGTTTCACCAACTAAATTTATGATTCTCACTCAAGTGCCAATTTTACCATCGTCACCAATTGAATGTTCCAAGAGAAAAGAATTAATTGAATTTAAAAGTTTATTTAATACAAACCGTGCTACTTCAGTTTACCTTAGAGATCTTAGCTTTGAACGTGATATACTAAATTCAAGAGTAAGAACCAATGTATCAACTCAAGCATCACTTTTAGTAAAGGGTACTTCTCTGGATGAATTGATTAAAAAAAAAATAAACTATTTGGAACAATTTGAAACATCTTTGGATAATGAAAGTTTTGGTGCTCATATTTTGGCAAGTTTATTATTAAACACAACTGATTATAAACCTGATAATATATTCGTTGAAAATACCACCAATAGAATCATAGGAATTGATAATGATGAATGTATGGAATTTTATGAAATTCAAAAAGGTGCAGATGGGAAATCATATGTCCATTTTAAAAATATATTGTTTTTACTTGCTAATAAAATGTCTTGTATAGTGGACCAAAAAATTTGTGAACAATTTATAAAGCATCAACCAAATACTTTTCTTTTATCTTGGTTATTAGCAATACTTGGAAAAGATAAAAAATATAAAAATTTACTTGATTTAGCTTTTCCTGATGATCAATCTCTACGTAGTGAAACCAATCTCAGCCTAAAATTACCTTTTAAAATTAAAAAAGGTTGGATTGTTTTAATGTTATCAAGATTTAAATTAATTAAAAGTTTATTAAAATTAAATAATTATAAGAATACTCATAGTAGAAGTAGTAGTAGTGGTAGTAATATTAGTATTGGTAGTAGTAGTGGTAGTAATAATAGTAGTTATAGAAGCAGTAATAATAGCAGTAGTGGTTTTTGTGGGGTAACATACCAAGATTTATTTAAAGAAGTTTTACCAGTCGCTCATATTTATTATCAACAATTAAAGTTAGAAAATCAAGATCCAATTGAACAAATCAAAATGGTTTATAATAGAGAATATTCAGTTGAAGCTTTACTTTTTAAACATGGAATTGATTCGAAACCATATAAAAATAAATTAATTATACCTGATGAAAATAAAGAGATATCAATCATTGAAACCATTAAAGAATTAATATTACATTCAGAAGAAAATGACTTTGAATCTCCATCTGATTTAATAAAATGGATAGAACAAATTCTAATGTATCAATCTACTTTTGATATTGGTAGTAGTAATGATGAAATTAAACTTCACGAATCCTTTTATACATCAACTAAATCAATAATTGCAAATCTTTTTAAAGGTGAAGCAGATTTTAAATTAATTGATGATTTCATTAATCTTACAAAATTTAATATTGAGGAATTATCAAAATCAACACTAACACCATCATTATCATCACCATCATTATCATCACCATCATTATCATCACCATCATTATCATCACCATCATTATCATTAAAAAATGAAGATGGAGCTGATGATATACAACAACCATTACTTCATTCAACAATATATTCAAATAATCCAAAATTGTTTGATCAAATTAATTTCATAGTTAATACTTTAAAAGTTAATATAGATTTAGTTGATAAACAAGGTTTAACAGCATTAGATTTGTCAGCAGAATTAAACAATTTCAAACTTTTTCTTTTATTAGTTGAATTAGGAGGCGGAAAAGTTTTCAACTCTTCAGTTATTAGTAAATTTTATAATTCATTAGAAATAAAACAAAAATTACAATTTAAACCATATCTACAGGTTTTATTTCATACCAATCCAAATGCAGCATGGTGTATTTCTTTAAATTCTTTATTACCAGAATATAGTGGATCACAGTTGGCATTAAATAAAAGAATCAGAACCATTTCAACCGTTGTTAAAGGTAGAAGAAAAATTTCAGAAGAACATTACAATTCATTATTCGATAGAAATGGAGAACCGCTCAAAAAAAAATCAATATGGTTCAAGAGCAGTGCCTTCAATTAAAGATGATTTTGGTAATTGTATTTATATTAAATTTAATCCACAATTTCCAGGCACAGACATTGCAGTTTCTAAATTATCAGAGTATTTATTTGGTAATTGTTCACCATGTTGTGAATTAGGTTCAATAGATGATATACCAATTTTATTGGTTCAAGAGGTATATGGAGAACCATTAATTAATGTTTTGGAAAAAACACCTGAAATTGTAGATAAAATTGATCCTTTAAATATTTCAAAACAATTAATAATGGGGATTTTAACAAATAATGCAGATGGTAATTTAGGTAATTTTATAATAACTTCAATACCAAAAATACAAAATTATAAACCAAAAACTACAACTATAACAACATATAATACAAAAACAACAACTACCACTACAACAACAACAAATAATACAATAACAATAACAACAAATAATCTTGAAAATAATTATAAAATTTATTCAATTGATAATGAACAATGTTTTATGCCATCAACTTCTAAACAAATCCATTCAGATACTTCACTTTTAAATAATTATAAATTACAGGTAGAGAATGCAATTTTATTATTTAATCAAATGAATGACAATGTACATCAAAAGGTAGTTGATCTTATAAAATCATTGAATATTAATGAACTTTGTGAAACATGGTTAGATTTTTTAGATAATCAAAATAGATTATCATTGGTTCATTTTAAGGATTTCCAACAACAATTAAAATATCAAAAAAAAACCATTGTTGGTGTAACCTTTATAAATGAAATGATGAAAACACTTTATTCAAAATTAGCAAGGCTTCAACATCATTTAACAACTTCTAAAGGCCCCATTACACATTTACAATTATTAGAAAAATTAGAACCATTGGTT
This sequence comes from Dictyostelium citrinum, assembly GCA_000286055.1. Lineage (NCBI taxonomy): Eukaryota > Evosea > Eumycetozoa > Dictyosteliales > Dictyosteliaceae > Dictyostelium > Dictyostelium citrinum. The sequence goes on from AJWG01004593.1 coordinate 7,640, forward strand.
GCAAATAAAATTAAACCAATTTTAAATAACTCATTCAATGATTCAATTATTTCAAGATATGGAAAATTAAAGTATAGTTGTGGTCAAACTATCATTGTTAGAAATTCAAGTTATAGTTTAGAACTTTCAAGATCAAATAACCCTTCGGCATTTTTACCTCGACCAATCGATATACTTAATCCAATTGATATTGAAAATCAATTATGGGAAGGTCATTATGATCCTGGAAAAGCTAAGAAAGAATTTGAAGAAATGAAAAAAGAATTTTCAAACATTAGTCAAGTTTTTAACTATATTAATGATGGCATTTTAGATAGCATTTCAGATTCAGATTTAATGGATTATTTAAAAAAAGCAAGTTTCGAAAATTTAACAAAAGATCAAAGTTTTAAGATATTTGAAACTTTAAAATCAAGATTAATCAAAATCATTCATATTAAGAATTGTCAATATATCAAATTAAGAATATTAAAACAATTCAATTTAGATCAATTAACAGAGATAGATTTATCTGGTTGTAAAACATTAAAATGTATAAGGAGCAAATTAAAAACAACTCTATCATTGCTATCATTAAAAACATTAATAGTTAATAATTGTATTATGTTGGAGTGTTTAAAGATTAATGCAGATAATTTAGAAACTTTAATAGCATCAGATTGTTTAAAATTAAAAGAGTTTGAAGTTTATTCACCAAATTTAAAGGTTTTAAATTTAAATTCATCAATTAATCACCCTCTTCTTTTCGATTGTTTAAGTAAATATAAGAAATTAAGATTTTTAGATATTTCAAACTCCAAGGGAAAATCATTGATAGAATTTGATTTTCAAGAATTAAAAGTATTGGATGCAAAATCAATCACGGGTTGTAATAAAGTAATTTTAGATTTACCAAACATTGAACTAATCATTTTTGAAGATTGTAAAGATATGAAAGAAATTAAATCAAAATCGAATCATCATATCATATGCAAGGCATTAAAATTAAATTCAAATAAATTAATCTTTCAAAAAAAACAAATCAATTTAAATTTGGTTGGATCAGATTTAAAAGAATTACCAATTGGTAATGAAAAAGAAATCGAATTAGTTGATTCAAATCATTTTCTATTATATGATGAAGAGGAAGGCAATGAAGATGACAGTCGATTTATAACTAATAATGAAAAGAACTATTATGGTATTAAAAGTTTAGAAATTGGAAATATTCCAAAAACTGTGATATCTATAAAAATCCATGATTCATTTTGTCAGAACCTATCACCTGGAATTATACCCGAAAGTGTGAAAACATTAAATCTTTGTGATATTAAAATACCATTAGAAATTGGCTCCATACCATCATCAGTTAAAAATTTAATTTTAAATAATGGATTTGGTCGTTTGTTAACAAAAGGTATTATACCAAATGGTGTGGAAAATTTAGATATACATGACATTAAACTTCCACTAGAGAAAGAATCAATACCATCATCAGTGACATCTTTAAAATTTCATGATGGATTTAATCAAAATTTAGGTCCTGGTGTAATTCCATATGGTGTAAAAAATTTACAATTTCAAAATTTAAAAAAACCATTAGTTATTGATTCCATTCCTCAGTCTGTTAATAGGTTAACAATTAATCAATCAATACAATTTAAATTAATATGTGGTATTATTCCAACAAATGTTAACTATCTTTATTTATATGATGTTAATGAACAATTAGAAATTGGTTCAATTCCAAAGTTTGTAACATCTTTAGTATTAAATTATAAATTCAATTCTTCATTATTACCAAATATAATTCCATTTGGTGTTAAAACCTTAGATCTATATAATGTATTACAACCATTAAAACCAGGCTCAATACCATCATCAGTTAAAACATTAACTATTCATAATGGTTTTAATCAGGTTTTAGGTAATTCAATAATTCCAAATGGAGTTGTTACACTTCATCTTCATGACCTAAAACAACCTCTAAAACCAGGTTCAATACCATCATCGGTTAAAATAGTAGTGCTTCATGAAAAATTCAACCAAATTCTATCGGTTGGCATACTTCCAGAGGGTGTTGAATATTTATCAATACATAATATAAAACAAAATTTAGAAATTGGTTCAATACCAAATTCTATGTTGGAAATTACTTTTGAAAAAGGCTTGTATAAACCAATACCTCCAAATGTAATTCCAAGTGGTACTAAAGTTTTAAATGCAAATAACTATAAATAAAAAAATAAAAAAACTAATAAATTAAATAAAATGAAATAAAATAATCAATAATAAATTCAATAAATATTAAAAATAGTTGATTAACTATAATGCTTTATATAATAAAATAATTGGGTTTAATGTTTATTTAAAAAATATTTAATTGAGAAATGGAATGAATGGAAATACTGACAGGAATACCTTGGAAGACTACTAAGATCATATTCACCTTTATAGGTTTTTCTTCCTCTAGTTCTTCCTCATTCTCTTTCTTTTTCTTTTTCTTTTTCTTCCATTTCTCTCCCTATTTCTCTCCCTCTTTCGCTTCTTCTTCTTCTTCGTCTATGTTCTTAATTACCAATCATCTCTTTATCTCCACTATAATCGAAATGCATTTCCAAAATAATGAGCATAATCTTGTTACTGTTGTTTTAGTTGTTTTTTATTTAGTTTTTCTGATTAGTTTAGTTGATCTTGGGATTGTGTTGTTGCTGTTGTTGTCGATTGGTGCTTTTATTGTGATTGACCTTTACCATTTAAGACTCATAACTTGCGTAACCAGAATGAGAATGTTTTTTATGTTGTTTTTTATTCTCAACAGAACTATGTAATACTATCATCTCTGTCAAATTTCTTTACAAAATTGATTGGCACAAACTAAACTTTGCTTTTTCTATTGTTATTACCATTTGTTTTTGATTGTTGCACAAGTTTGATATCGAATGAAATACAATTGCTCTATATTATAAAAATTTTAATCAGATATTATATTAATAGAATGTGCAAGGATGTATTTTTTCCCATGATTTAAAAGTCCAAAAAGATGTTAAAAAATATATAACAAAAAAAAAAGATTTATTTAATTATAATTAATATTTTT
>AJWG01004645.1:0-10509 GCA_000286055.1 Dictyostelium citrinum
TTTAATTTGGTAATCATTATTTTTTTTTACACATTCACTAATATACATAATATATATAAATTTGAAAAAAAAAAATAGATAATTGATAGTAAAAATTTAATTGCAAATAAAAAGAGGTTAATATTTGGAGCAGTTTTTATTTTACTTATATTTTATTTCATTTTTTCAAGTGATGAAGAGAATTTTAAAGAGAGATCCCAAAGAGGTGGTATAGTTGGAGGTAGTGGTAAAAGTCAACAGAGATCAGAATGGAGTGATAGTCAGTTAGTTAAAACAATTAAAGAGAATATGAAATTAAATAATGCAACCATCGAATCAGATTTATATAAAGTGAAATGGTTGGATGAAATTAGACCAGACAATGAAAGAGTTAGAAAATTTAGAATTAAAAAGAACTCTCATATAACATCAGTTAATCTTGATAAATTATATGATCACCCACCAATTGCAATTGTAACTTCAAATAAACCAAAGCATTTGGATCGTTTACTTGCCAATCTAATCAATAATTGTAATGCCAATATCGATAGGATCAAAGTTTTCAATGATGGTAAATCCGTTCAAACCATATTATCAAAGTATAATGTAACCAAAGAGTATCGTATCTCAAAGAAATCAACACAAGAGAATTCAAATTCAAATGGTATACCATTATCAAATGAAGAGAAACAATACTATATGAATTCACACTATAAAGAGATATTTTCATTCATGTTCAACAATGAAACCTATGAAAAAGTTATCTTTTTAGAGGAAGATTTAATAATGTCACCAGATTCATTGGAATATTTTAATCATCTTTCAAAGTTGATGAATTACGATCCAAGTATATTTGGTATCTCGGCATGGAATGACAATGGTTTCAAGTGGAATGTTGAGCAATCAAGATCAAACTATGACAATAAATTCTCATTCCTTCGTCAAGATCATTTTGGTGGGCTTGGTTTTCTTATCTCAAGAGAAATCTACAAGAGACGTATTGAACCAAATTGGCAAATCGAATCCACTACACCATGGGATGTTATAGTTCAACAATCGATGCGTTCTGGTGACTCTTGTATCTTTCCAGAGATTCCACGTTCACAACATGCTCCATTGTTAGAACGTAACTATGATTCAATCTTTAAAGACCAACCAGAGAAAGATGGTTGGGGTAATTATAATTTCTATCTTCCAAAGATTACCACCATTCATACCTATCATATGAATCTATCAAAGTATCTCTCACCTGAATATGATCTTCAAGTAAAGAAACGTATTATGAGAGCCACTGAAGTCGATACTTTAAATTCAATACCAATGATGTATTCAACCTCCAATAGATTCGTTTATTATGTACCTTCAAAATCAAATGATGATCCAAGATGGGATACTGTTATCGATAAACTTCAAATGGTTGGTAGAGGTAATGGTGGTGCTGTTAGAGGTATCTATAAAGGTGTTATTGAAACAACTTTCTTTGGTAAAAGAGTTTATTTGGTCGGTACCTATTCACCATTCTATAGTCAACAACAAAGAAATAAAAGTTCACGTATACTTTTCAATGATTTCCCAAAGGAAGAATTTGATCCAACCATCACCAATCCTTTAACAAATACCATGCTATTTAGAACTGATAAAGATCTTTCATTGGATATAACTTTGGCTGAAAAAGGTTACTCTTGTAAAGACTTTTGTGAAAAACATAAAGTATCATGTTTAGAATCTGATATGATGTTATTAACTGATAGCACTATAGTTTTGCTACAATTGGAACAACATTGCAATCAAGTAAACTATGTACCAAATAATAACACTGATACCTTTTATCCACTCAAAGATAAAGATGGCATTTGTTGGACTACCAACCAATATAGTAAATTAAGTTGTACTTCAAAACCTCCAAAGAAATCCGAAGCTTCAAGAATTTGTATTTGTAAAGATAAATCATTTTAATAAACTTTGGATAACTTTGTGAAAAAAAAAAGAAAGAAAAAGAAAAAACAAAAAAATAAATAAAGAATAAAATATATTTTAAAAAAAGAAAATATAGATAATAAATATTTTTTTAAAGTATTGGTTATTATTATTTTTTTTAATTGTAAAGAAATGAATAAAAAAACAAAACATTTTTTTTTTATATCTATAGTTTATTGATCGACTTTTTGATTGGAAAGATTTAGTAATTGAGAAGAAATTGAACGAAACTCTAATAGATCATCACGATTGATATTATTATTTTCTAAATGAGTATATTTGAAATTATCGAAATGATTTGGGATGTGTGGTATGGTCGTGGTTGTATTTCTTATTAATAAACCTCTCATACGAGTTATTGGAAAATTATAAGGGATATGATTGTAATTAAAAACTAAAAGACTTCTCAATGACATCTCTGTTGAAACGTAGTAATGGTAAAAAGATTCTCTAATAAATGATTGATTATTGGATAAAGTATCAGCAACTTCAAGATTTCTTGATGCAGTAGTGTTGTAGGATCTACATTTATTTTTATGGTCATTGTCATTTTTAGTTGATTGAACAATAGAACCATGAATATCATAAAATGTTTTTATTCCATAGGGATTATTATTAATTGATTCTTGATTTACAAACTCTTTTTGTAGGTTTCTTAAAGTTGATAGTTGTATATTCAAATCAGTGGAACTAAATAGGTAATCGAATGCTTCATATTGAGAAACCTTGGTATCTAAATAAAGAATTGAATTAGATTTATCATAAAAACATTGAGCCTCTGAAATAAGAGTAATATCTTCCCCATTTAAAATGAATTTGGTTCTGATATTTCCTGATTTTACAGTAATATTTAAGATATTGCTAAACTTTAGATACTTTAATCTTGAAATAAATTCTCGATTCTCTTTGATAAGGTCATTTAAAAACTTAGCTATTGAACCCTCTGTTGAATCATCATTTTCAAAGATGCTGAATTCATCATCTAGTTCTTCTCTTAATAATGAAGATAGTTCTATAACACCTAATTCTTTAATCTTTTCTCTAATAGAATCATGAATATCATAAAATGATGTTTTTATTCTTTTTTCTTCAATACCAGTGAATGAATAAACTTCATTTGATAGTTTTATGAATCCTTTGGTAGTGAAAACTGGTAGTGGTGGGTTTTGATTCTTAAATGTTTCCAATTCTCCACGAAAACTAAATAATAATTCATAAAGATAGTTTAATGACATAACTCCTTGAGCAGTGTTAATTTCACTGTCTAAAAATCTATTCAATCTCATTACTATAGTGTTTACATTTAATTCCATTACTCCTAATTTACTAAAAAAATTTTTATATGTTGAAAAATTTGATGGTAAAATATTGAAAAATGGGTTCAAATTATTTGCACTAGTTCCCATAACTATATCAGTAAATTCAATAAATGATGTAGAGTTTAATACTGGGATCCTTTGAATTTTTTGTACAAGTTCTGATGAGAAATTTCCAGTGTGCTCATCCAAATATTCACACATCGTTATTAACATTTGAATAATTTTTGGGTCTATAACTGGTTTATCATTTACCATTATTTGCTTCCATTCTCTAATGTTTGTAAGAAGATTAACGAAGTTTTCAAATACTTTTTTGTAATCAATGTGATTGTATTTTGGTGGGTATGGAATATCTACATCTTGGATTAATTTTACAGAAAAGTAAAGATCTTCATAGTTTTGATGGCATACCTCTGTAATTGGCATTAAACCCAATGTTATTCTTCTACAACCAACGATCTTACTTTCTTTGACTGGTACAATGTTAAGTTCCAACAATTCATTGAAAACTTTAGAACATTTCTCTGATTTCCATAATACACGTGCTCTTTCAATTAAAACATTCAAACTTGTCTTTTGTGAATAAATATCTGATGATATCTTTTTGAATTGATTTACAATATCAATCTTTTTCAATTCGGTTCTAATACCTAAATATTGAAATATTTCAATGTTTTCTTTTGAATGGTCTAAATCTGGGTAATTCAATATGAAATCATGTTCTTTTAATGTTGGATTAAAAAGTTTGGAAATTAATGTAAACTCTTGTATACCATTTTTAACAAAAGGAAACACTTTTGATTCTTTTAGTTTTTTTATTTTTTCACTAGATATTAGAGGGTGGCTAACTGTTTTGGAATTTAAACTCTTTTCCAATGTAAAGTATTCCAATAGTTTTTTTAAAAAGAAAATGTTTTTTTCAGCTTCTAATATATCGAAATTTGGTAATAAATGTTGGAAATAAAAATCAACCTGGTTTTTTATAATATGTTAATATATTGAAACATTGATAAAATTAATAAATAAAATTTATATTAATATAATTACATACATAGTTTAAATCAGAGATATGGATTATTTTGAGTGCTGAATCCAAATAGAGTCGATCTTCCTTATTTTTGATGATATCAGTAAGTTCATAATCAATGAATTTTAAATATAAAACATCATGTGTCATTTCATAATGGCTTTGATTATAGAGTTGGTTTGTTGTTTGGCTTTCAATATTAACAAAACCTCTTGTTTTATCATTAAAAATCAATACTTCACATTGATTTAAAAGTTCAGGTATCTTTGATAAATAAAATATTATATTTGCAATATCTATTGTTTTTATTACTTCATGATTTAAATACTTTTTTTTTAAGGCATTTGATACTGTAAATTCTGATAACCAGTTTTCTAACTTATAATGTGAATAAATTACTGGTGGACAAATTTTAACATTGAAGCCAAGGTGACTAATACACTTTAATATTGAAATTGCCATATCTGGAGAAGGATTTGAAAAAAACCCAATTTCTGTATAAAATGTTTCTTTTGGATTCTTTTTAATTTCAACACCAGGGCAATGAAGGAATACATCAGATTGCTCAGATTTTACTAATGAATAAAACTTATTTGCTAGCATTTCGAAAATTGAATGATTTGATAGTGAATCACTATATTCTGGGAAACGAGAGTAATAAAAATTATGATATTTTGATATTTTATCAAAATCATTACCTTTAATGTATTTGTTTTTGAAAAGAGTTAAAGTATTTATATAGAGTGGTGCAATTATTTCAGTTACAACTAGTTGGTTCCAACAAAGTTCAAAACCATCAGATTGTTGTATTACTTGATCAACCTTTTTAGTGAGAATTTCGTTAATACTATATAGATTTGAAGATTTGGTATTTTCTAAAATATCACGAGAACTGGTTGTTGAAAAGTTTGCATGAATGTGAACTGGAATACTTGATATTAAATCTTTGTATGGTAAAAAACAAAATGACTTTGGTGTGAAATTATAATTGGGATGGGAGAAATCTGGTAATTTAAATGCAACACCTCCAACTGGTTTTTTTTTTTATTATTATAGATTGATAAAAATTTCAATACTCTATTATTTGAAAATTCTAATGGCTCTTTGAAATCTTCTTCAATAACTTGACCTATAATATACTTTTCAGTTATCTTTAATTTTTCTGATTGTATAATGGTGAATGTATACTCTGATACCTGTGTTGGAATATTTATTAATTTATTATATTGATTTGTAATTAATGATAGACTTGATTTTTTTTGAACTGAAATGAGTTGTTCTAATTTTGTACCTCCATTTGATAATTTTGAAACCTCTAAAGATTCGATATTAGTGAAAAACATTAGGTTTTCTAAATTGCTTGATTTTACTCTTTGTAAATAATCTAAAACATTTGATTCATTCCATAGCTGTGGACTAATAAAACGATTTTCATTTAATTTCTTTCGAAGTGGTAAACGAATAATGGTTCCATTGAATCTACCATCATCTAGATCAAAACCTAAAATCGATTGCAAATGTTGAAATGGTTTAAAGAATTTTAAGAATGATTTGTATTGTGAAATTTTATATTTAGCACCATGTGAATAATGTATTGATCGGCCGATATGAGTAACAAATGGATCGAAAATCATCAAGTATTCACCACTTAAAATGCATGGACAATCACTGAATGAATACATCGAATTAATACCTAAACCATGTTGGCCAATACTTTCATCTTGCTTTTTATTCGATGCTGTCGTTACTTGAACATTTTTAATATCCTTTTCGGTGAAAACTGAATTATTACAAAAAAGCAGTGAACTCTCAAAGTATGATGAAATATCTTTACATTCTTGATTTGTATTTGGATTTTCGATTAAAAATTGTTCTTTCAAAGAGTTACAATCTAAAATTAATTTTATATCCGTTGATCCTGCATCATGAGCATTCTGAAATTAAAAAAAAAAAAAGAATTAGTTTTACAAAAAAAAAAGAGTAATAATTAATTTATTATTTTAAATAATACATACTTGAACCATTTCATTTAAAAATACCTCAACTTTGTAATCATGTAAAATTTGTTTTAAACGATCGACTAAATCTTCCTTTTGACCAAATGAATGATCAAATGCAACTTCACTTTGAATCAATTGAGAAAAATTGATAATGTTGAGTTTTGATGCTGTATTTTTTGAAATTGCACTATGTAATACGCTGTATCCTAATTCAAGATATTCTGTAGGTAAAGAAGAATGATCAAGGTAGACTACTTTTTCGAAATCAACGAATTGATAATCATCGGTTGGTAATTTTATATTTGAATTGATGATATCCTCTTTTGTAAATTCAGAGCTTTGAAGACAATAAACAACTACATCAAATAATTCTTTAAAATTTGAATGATCCCTTCCAATATATTTTGCTTGAATTGATTTTATTAATCTAATGAAATCATTTAAATCTGGTTTTTCTTTTACACCTAATAGTTTAAAAAGATTGTTTGGATTTGTAAAGTGAAAATAAGAACCAAAATTGAAATTCGGATTTGGACTATTAAAAAAGACATTCTCTTTTGATACTAATTTATCATTTAACCAAATTAATTCAATTTCAGAGATTTTCTTTTTTTGTTCTTCATTTAAATGTTTTTCAATCAATTGATCTATATATTTGTATGTGTTGTTGAAAACTGTATTTGGATTGAATGATGTTTTATTGTTGAATTGCATACCATTTAAATTGATCAAATGTTGAATAATATTATCATTTAAATCTGATAAGAGGAATCTGTAAATGGAACTGCAATTTTCTAGTTCTTTAATTGGAGTTTTCAATGTAAATAAACAATCCTTATATTTCGATACTGTTGATTCTGATAATGAAGTTTTTGATTTATTTGGTCTAAATCCATCATAGGTATCAAATTGACTTGATGGAATAAATGGAATATCTTTGAAAGAGTAAATAATTTCATTTTTAAGTTTACTACCACTATTCTTTAAATATGTTATAAAAGCAGAATATGTTTCTAGTGAGTCTACATTGGATAGTATAGTAATAATATTTGAAAATATGTATTTTTCTGAAGGTTTATTAACCAAACCAAAATTTGATAAATAAATGATTGAATCGTCCAAAGATGGATTTAAAATTTTTGATGGGTCAATTTTTCTTATCAAATCTTTTTCAAGTGGATCTAAAACATAAAATGAGCTAGGAGTTGAAAAAACACCACTTTCAGATGGTATAAATTTTATTTCTCTTAGGGCACTATCATTTATATAATGGTTACTGTAAAGTTTTAAAAACTTTTTAATAATTTCAATTGAAACATCTAATTCAAAGTATTTGCAACATGGAATTAAATAATACCTATAAACTTCTTTTTCACCTTTAAGAACTTTTTTTGTTGGTATAGTATCGACAAAGTGTTTATAATTGTATAATTCATTAATTTTAATTAATTTGATTTCTTTAATTTCAAACTGATCGATCTTTTGATAACTAACACAAGCGCTATCGGTTGTGATAGTACTAAACTTTTGATTGCTAACACCAATGCATGGATGAATACATAAATTATAAAAGATTGAAAAATCTCTGTACGTTAGAGTATTTTGATACATTGAGTCAACTAAGAATATTCTTAATTTATCAATTTCATCTGGGTACAAAGATAATTGTACATTTTGAAGATAAAATAATAATTTTGAAATTTGATTATTTTCATTCAATATATCATTGATTTGATGCTTTTCTTCTATTAAATATATATTTAATTTGTTTAAGATTGGCTCTATTGTTAAAAAAACTGATTGGTACATAAGTAAATTTGATTTTTCAAAACTAGTTACATCAGTTGTTGTTGAACTACGTCTATATGGTATAATTTTTAAATCCCTGAGTTGAGAAAACTTTAATTTTTCTCTATCTTTTAATTCATTGATACAATCCCAAACTATTGTTATATTCTCTCTTAAAAATGAAGTTCTAATTTGTTTAAGATATGAATAAAACTTTAAAAGATCAATCTCTCTAATGTTTGAATAGTGTTTACTAATTGATGAGATTGATTGTTCAAAGTTTGATGGTAATGCAGATAGTTTTAAATGATACAACAATTCATTACCATGGTATTTAAATAAGAGATCATAAACTTGATCACTCATATAAAAGAAGAGATGAGTTTGGGTGGCATAAAGTCCATTTGAATCTTTTAAGCAATCTAATTTGGTATTGGTTGGATTGGCTGGTAAAATTTTCAACCCATGTAAATGACCTCCTTCAATGATTTCAATGCGGCTAACGTAATTAATTACTTCTTCAGAGTAATGTTTCAATGGTAATGATACCAATAGGTCACAGAAATATACGATTGAGTAACAAGTGAAGGGAACTCTTGTATTATTAAAATGGTTAAATAATTCATTTGATAGTTTGATTGTTTTAATGTGACGTTCTTTCATGATAGCTAAAACAAAATCTGGTGGCATATCTGAATCAGAAATTACTACGCCATCTTTCAATGCTAAATACTCTGAACAATTGAAATAGTTTAAAAAATATTTACCACCAAGAATTAATTTCATTGTTGTGATTGAAATATCATATACTGGACTTTGACAACGATAGATTTCATTATTACATCTGTGAGGGAAGTAATGATATAATTCACCACCATGGTTTGATTTTAAATATTCAAACGATTTGAGATAGAAATAAGGAATGATGGTTTCAGATATAAACATATTCCACTGTTTTGATAATGATTCTGATGCTTCTTCAACTTCAGTTAATGAATAAATGATGTTATCTCTTGCATTACTTAATCTAAAGTAACCATTGACATGTAAAGGAATGTCATAAACCAATCCTCCAATTGGTAAAAATGTAAAAGGTTTACCTTTGAATTTAATTGAGCTATTTGATTCGATTGGTATTGCTGTACCACCATATGAAATAAGTTTTGTTTCTTTATTCTTTTTAACCAATTCAATTATTCTTCTATCGATAAGGATACCATGTGAAACTATGTAGGAAATAAATTGATTGTCTTGATCTCCAGATATTTCTAAATCAATTTCAAATGTGGATTCACAATCTGATTGTAATTTTCTATTATATAAAATCTCTGCTAATTCTACGGGGCTACTTGGATTCTTCATTTCATTATCTACAATGTTTGCTAAGAATAAATAAACCTTTTCTCTTTGATCTTTAATTTCTAAATAATTTGATATAACTACAGAGTTGGTTATCTTCTTATTAACCATAATGGTAATGGATGCTATACTCTTTAAGAAAATTAAAATTTCATTGATATCTTTAGAAAATTCATTTAATATTTTCTTAACTGCATCCATTGTTAATACACCTTTTTTAATTTCACTTGAATGAATTCTTAAAGGTAAACGAATGATGGTACCATTGAAATATTCCATTGGATTACAATTTGATTCTTTAAATTGAACAAATGGTTCTAAAAAACTTTTACATTCATTGTAATCATTATCATCTCTTAAATCGAAAAACAAACCTCCACCAATTCTTTCATTTGGGTCTGAAAACCAAACATTATTACCACTATAAACAATTGGATTATCTGTTATATGATAAACACTATTCCAACCTATTAAAATAAAATAAATAGAAAATAAATTAGAATTTGAGTTATAATTTATTTAATTATTTATTTATTTGTTGTTGTTGTTGTTGTTGTTGTTGTTGTTGTTGTTGTTGTTGTTGTCTATTTTATTATTTACTATTTAATTATTTGTTTTGTTTTATTTATTTATTTTGTTTTGTTTTTTGTTTATTTTATTTTTTTTTTTTATAAAATAAAATATAAAATACAAACCTAAACCGAAATTGCCTGCACTTTTTAGATTTTCTTTTTTACTACCTTGGCCTATTTGGGTAATACCTTCCCAATCCGTTCCTTTAAAAGTAGAATTGTTGTAAATTAAAATTGATGGACCCAACAATTCTTTTGAAGTTACAATTTCTTGATTATCTTTTGAAATTAATAACCCATTGTTTGGGTATATAATTTCATCCACCTTTATTATTACTTTATCAGCTTGAGAATCTTCAGCATTTTGAATCAATTCTCTGAATATTTTTGATTCCTATTTTATTTATTTGTTAATATATATTTTTATACATTCAAAAAAATAAAAAGCAAAAAAAAAATAAAAAAGGGTTTCTTTATTTGTTTTGGGT
>AJWG01005425.1:0-10140 GCA_000286055.1 Dictyostelium citrinum
ATTAAATAAGTAAAATAAATAAATAAATAAATAAATAAATAAATAAATAAATAAATAAATAAATAATATAAATAATAAATAATATATTGAATTTTTTTTTTTTTTATTTTTTATTTAAATAATAATAGTAATAATAAATAATAGTAATAATTATAATTTTTTATTAATTATTAATCAAAAAAATGGTCTACAATAATGATAGCAATGACCAAGAAATGCAAGAGATTGGAATTAATGAAAAGAAAAGTCAATTCCCACACATAAGTGTTGAAGAATCTCGTCAAGAGTTTGATTCATTCTCAAATAACATAGAGGGAGAGTCTAAACAATTTGGAATGAATAGAGATGCAGAGTCTAATATGGCCGTTGAAACTGAAGAAGATTTTAAATTAAGAAAATATTTTGAAAATTCAAATAGAATGCATCTTGAAAATGGTGGTAATGAAAAGAAAATGGGTGTTTCCATTAGAAATTTAACAGTTGTTGGTCTTGGTGCTGATGCATCAGTGATTGCTGATATGTCAACTCCATTTTATGGTTTATTTAAACTTTTTACTCCATCATTTTGGTAAGCTTTTTAATTTTTTTTTTTTAATTTTTTTTGAAGTTTTGCTAACTATTTTTTTTTTTTTATATTTATCAATAGGACTAAAAAAACATCAACATTTGATATTTTACATGATGTTACAACATTTTGCAAAGATGGTGAAATGGTTTTAGTTTTAGGTAGACCTGGTGCTGGTTGTTCAACATTATTACGTGTTATTGCAAACCAAACTGCTTCATATGTCTCAGTAAAGGGTGACATTACATATGGTGGTATTCCATCAAAAGAATTTCAAAGATATAGAGGTGAGGCCATTTACACACCAGAAGAAGACTCTCATCATCCAACTTTAACAGTTCGTGAAACTTTAGATTTTGCATTAAAATGTAAAACTCCAGGTAATCGTTTACCAGATGAAACTAAAAGATCTTTTCGTGATAAAGTTTTCAATTTATTATTATCAATGTTTGGTATTGTTCATCAAGCTGATACTGTTAAGTTTTTTTTTTTTTTTATTATTACTATTTATTTTTATTTTTTTATTTTTTTTAATTTACTAATTTGTTTTTTTTTTATTTTTTATTTTTTTTCTTTTTTTAATAATAATAATAATAATAATAATAATAGATCGTTGGTAATGAGTTTATTAGAGGTTTATCAGGTGGTGAAAGAAAACGTTTAACAATTACAGAAGCAATGGTATCATCAGCATCAATTACATGTTGGGATTGTTCAACTCGTGGTCTTGATGCAGCATCAGCATTCGATTATGCTAAATCAATTCGTATTATGTCAGACACATTACATAAAACAACAATTGCTTCATTTTATCAAGCATCAGATTCAATTTATAATGTATTCGATAAAGTTTGTGTATTAGAGAAAGGCCGTTGTATTTATTTCGGTCCAGTTGGTATGGCAAAAGAGTATTTCATGAGTTTGGGTTTCGATTGTGAACCAAGAAAATCTACACCAGATTTCTTAACTGGTGTAACAAATCCACAAGAACGTATTATTAAAAAAGGTTTTGAAGGTCGTGCTCCAGAAACTTCAGCTGATTTTGAAGCAGCATGGAAAAACTCTGATTTATATAGAGCTCAACTCCAAGAACAAAAAGAATATGAAGAATCAATCGAAAGAACTCAACCAAAAAGTTGCATTTGTTCAAGAGGTTAAGGATGCAAATAGTAGAACCAATTTCAAAAAATCACAATACACTACAAGTTTTGTTACTCAAGTTTTGAAAATTCAAATAGAATGCATCTTGAAAATGGTGGTAATGAAAAGAAAATGGGTGTTTCCATTAGAAATTTAACAGTTGTTGGTCTTGGTGCTGATGCATCAGTGATTGCTGATATGTCAACTCCATTTTATGGTTTATTTAAACTTTTTACTCCATCATTTTGGTAAGCTTTTAATTTTTTTTTTAATTTTTTTGAAGTTTTGCTAACTTATTTTTTTTTTTTTATATTTATCAATAGGACTAAAAAAACATCAACATTTGATATTTTACATGATGTTACAACATTTTGCAAAGATGGTGAAATGGTTTTAGTTTTAGGTAGACCTGGTGCTGGTTGTTCAACATTATTACGTGTTATTGCAAACCAAACTGCTTCATATGTCTCAGTAAAGGGTGACATTACATATGGTGGTATTCCATCAAAAGAATTTCAAAGATATAGAGCTGAATCCATATATACACCAGAAGAAGACTCTCATCATCCAACTTTAACAGTTCGTGAAACTTTAGATTTTGCATTAAAATGTAAAACTCCAGGTAATCGTTTACCAGATGAAACTAAAAGATCTTTTCGTGATAAAGTTTTCAATTTATTATTATCAATGTTTGGTATTGTTCATCAAGCTGATACTGTTTAAGTTTTTTTTTTTTTTTATTATTACTATTTATTTTTTATTTTTTTATTTTTTTAATTTAATTTACTAATTGTTTTTTTTTATTTTTTATTTTTTTTCTTTTTTTAATAATAACAATAACAATAATAATAATAGATCGTTGGTAATGAGTTTATTAGAGGTTTATCAGGTGGTGAAAGAAAACGTTTAACAATTACAGAAGCAATGGTATCATCAGCATCAATTACATGTTGGGATTGTTCAACTCGTGGTCTTGATGCAGCATCAGCATTCGATTATGCTAAATCAATTCGTATTATGTCAGACACATTACATAAAACAACAATTGCTTCATTTTATCAAGCATCAGATTCAATTTATAATGTATTCGATAAAGTTTGTGTATTAGAGAAAGGCCGTTGTATTTATTTCGGTCCAGTTGGTATGGCAAAAGAGTATTTCATGAGTTTGGGTTTCGATTGTGAACCAAGAAAATCTACACCAGATTTCTTAACTGGTGTAACAAATCCACAAGAACGTATTATTAAAAAAGGTTTTGAAGGTCGTACACCAGAAACTTCAGCTGATTTTGAAGCAGCATGGAAAAACTCTGATTTATATAGAGCTCAACTCCAAGAACAAAAAGAATATGAAGAATCAATCGAAAGAACTCAACCAAAAGTTGCATTTGTTCAAGAGGTTAAAGATGCAAATAGTAGAACCAATTTCAAAAAATCACAATACACTACAAGTTTTGTTACTCAAGTTATTGCTTTAATTAAAAGAAATTTCCAATTGGTTTTAAATGATAAGTTTGGTATGTACTCGAAATATCTTTCAGTGTTAATTCAAGGTTTCGTTTATGCTTCACTTTTCTATAACATGAAAACCGATATTACTGGTTTGTTTACTAGAGGTGGTGCACTTCTTTCAGCGGTTATATTTAATGCTTTTCTTTCAATTGGTGAAATGGCTATGACTTTCTATGGTCGTCGTGTCTTACAAAAACATAAGAGTTATGCTTTATATCGTCCATCTGCTTTACATATTGCACAAGTGGTTACAGATATTCCGTTTACAGCAATTCAAGTTTTCTTATTTTCAATCATTGCATACTTTATGTTTGGTTTGGAATATGATGGCGGCAAATTCTTTATTTTCTGTTTTACATTTGGTTGGTGCAAGTTTGGCATGCACAGCACTTTTCAGATGTTTTGGTTATCTTTGTCCATCAATGTATATCGCTCAAAATATTTCAAATGTTTTCATTATTTTCATGCTCACCTATTCTGGTTACACAGTACCAATCCCAAAAATGCACCCATGGTTTGGTTGGTTTAGACATATCAATATCTTTACATATGCATTCAAAGCAATTATGGCAAATGAATTTGAAGGAAAGGAATTCAATTGTTTAGAATCTGCAATTCCATATGGTCCATCTTATCAAGGTCCAGAATTTGATGCATATAGAATTTGTCCATTAGGTGGTATTGAACAAGGTAGTCTCTACTTTAAAGGTGAATTTTATATGGATAAAACTTTAAACTTCAATGAAGGTGAAATGTCACAAAATGTTATCATTGTTTATTGTTGGTGGATCTTCTTTGTGGTTTGTAATATGTTTGCAATGGAATACATCGATCATACAAGTGGTGGTTATACTCATAAAGTTTACAAAAAAGGTAAAGCTCCAAAATTAAACGATGTTGAAGAAGAAAGACAACAAAATGAAATCGTAGCAAAAGCAACTAGCAACATGAAAGATACTCTTCATATGGATGGTGGTATTTTCACATGGCAAAACATTAGATACACTGTCAAAGTTCCAGGTGGTGAAAGATTATTATTAGACAATATTGAAGGTTGGATTAAACCAGGCCAAATGACAGCATTAATGGGTTCATCAGGTGCAGGTAAAACAACATTACTCGATGTATTGGCAAAGAGAAAAACTTTAGGTGTAGTCGAAGGTGATTCACATTTAAATGGTAGAGAATTAGAAATCGATTTCGAACGTATCACTGGCTATGTTGAGCAAATGGATGTACATAATCCAGGTTTAACAGTTAGAGAAGCGTTACGTTTCTCAGCTAAATTACGTCAAGAACCAGAAGTATCATTAGAAGAGAAATTCCAATATGTTGAACATGTTTTAGAAATGATGGAAATGAAACATTTGGGTGATGCATTGATTGGTACATTAGAAACTGGTGTTGGTATCTCTGTTGAAGAAAGAAAAAGATTAACAATTGGTGTAGAATTAGTAGCAAAACCACAAATTCTTTTCTTAGATGAACCAACATCAGGTTTGGATGCCCAATCATCTTATAATATTATTAAATTCATTCGTAAATTAGCAGATGCAGGTATGCCATTAGTTTGCACAATTCATCAACCATCCTCAGTATTATTTGAACATTTCGATCGTATTCTTTTATTAGCAAAAGGAGGTAAAACAGTTTATTTTGGTGATATTGGAGAAAAATCAAAAACTTTAACATCATACTTTGAACGTCATGGTGTTCGTCCATGTACTGAGAGTGAAAATCCAGCAGAATATATTTTAGAAGCAACAGGTGCAGGTGTTCATGGTAAAACAGATATTAATTGGCCAGAAACTTGGAAACAATCACCAGAGTTAGCCGAGATTTCAAGAGAATTGGCAGCATTAAAACAACAAGGTGCAGAACAATATAAACAAAGAAGTGATGGACCAGCAAGAGAATTCTCTCAAACAACATGGTATCAAACTAAAGAAGTTTATAAACGTTTGAATCTAATTTGGTGGAGAGACCCATATTATACATATGGTTCATTCGTTCAATCAGCAATTTGTGGTTTAATTATTGGTTTCACATTTTGGAATCTTCAAGATTCAAGTAGTGATATGAATCAAAGAATCTTCTTTATTTTCGAAGCACTAATGTTAGGTATCTTATTGATTTTCGTAGTTATGCCACAACTCATTATTCAACGTGAATACTTTAAGAGAGATTTTGCCAGTAAATTTTATTCATGGTTTCCATTCGCAATCTCAATTGTCGTTGTAGAATTACCATTCATCGTTGTCTCTGGTACAATTTTCTTCTTTTGCTCATTTTGGACAGCAGGATTGAATAAAACTAGTGACAGTGAACAAACCTTTTATTTCTGGTTCATTTTCATTATTTTTATGTTCTTCTGTGTCTCTTTTGGCCAAGCAGTAGCAGCAGTTTGTATTAATATGTTCTTTGCAATGACATTGATTCCTTTATTAATTGTTTTCCTCTTCCTTTTCTGTGGTGTAATGGTACCACCAGATTCAATTCCAACTTTCTGGAAAGGATGGGTTTACCATATTAATCCATGTCGTTACTTTATGGAAGGTATTATTACCAATATATTAAAAAGTGTCAATGTTGAATGTTCAGAAGAAGATTTAGTAACCTTTTCATTTCCAAAAAGTTATAATACTTGCCAAAACTACACTAAAGATTTTGAAAAAGATGCAACTGGTAAAGTCAAATATGATGTTACATTAAAAAATGGTGAACCAGGTTGTGGTTATTGTATCTATAAAAATGGTGCGGAATATTATGATACACTTGATTGGTCAGCAGACAACCGTTGGAGAAATGTTGGTATTATCATTGGCTTCTTTGTTTTCAATATTCTAATGGTTATCTTATTTGTTTATTTAACAAGAAAAGGAAGCAGATAAATACATATGGTTCATTCGTTCAATCAGCAATTTGTGGTTTAATTATTGGTTTCACATTTTGGAATCTTCAAGATTCAAGTAGTGATATGAATCAAAGAATCTTCTTTATTTTCGAAGCACTAATGTTAGGTATCTTATTGATTTTCGTAGTTATGCCACAACTCATTATTCAACGTGAATACTTTAAGAGAGATTTTGCCAGTAAATTTTATTCATGGTTTCCATTCGCAATCTCAATTGTCGTTGTAGAATTACCATTCATCGTTGTCTCTGGTACAATTTTCTTCTTTTGCTCATTTTGGACAGCAGGATTGAATAAAACTAGTGACAGTGAACAAACCTTTTATTTCTGGTTCATTTTCATTATTTTTATGTTCTTCTGTGTCTCTTTTGGCCAAGCAGTAGCAGCAGTTTGTATTAATATGTTCTTTGCAATGACATTGATTCCTTTATTAATTGTTTTCCTCTTCCTTTTCTGTGGTGTAATGGTACCACCAGATTCAATTCCAACTTTCTGGAAAGGATGGGTTTACCATATTAATCCATGTCGTTACTTTATGGAAGGTATTATTACCAATATATTAAAAAGTGTCAATGTTGAATGTTCAGAAGAAGATTTAGTAACCTTTTCATTTCCAAAAAGTTATAATACTTGCCAAAACTACACTAAAGATTTTGAAAAAGATGCAACTGGTAAAGTCAAATATGATGTTACATTAAAAAATGGTGAACCAGGTTGTGGTTATTGTATCTATAAAAATGGTGCGGAATATTATGATACACTTGATTGGTCAGCAGACAACCGTTGGAGAAATGTTGGTATTATCATTGGCTTCTTTGTTTTCAATATTCTAATGGTTATCTTATTTGTTTATTTAACAAGAAAAGGAAGCAGATAAATGATTAAAAAAAAAGATTTAAATAAAAAAAAAAAATTAGAAGAGATTCAAGATAAAAAAAATAATAACATTGAATTTCTTTTAAATATTTTTTATTTTATTAATTTGTAATAGTTTTTTTATTTTATTTTGTTTTATTTTTCATTATAAAATAATATATTTTATAATTTAACATTCTATACAACATACACGACACATACTGGTGTAACAACCACACATACCACCCAAGATTAAAACGGTTGAATCTTCGTTCTTCTTTTTATAGGCAAAGAATGGATTGAATTCGAAAATGAATAAACTTGTGCCAGTTTTAACACGAATCCAACGATAAAAGAATCTAAATTGAGAGTTAGAGTTTCTGGCAGAGAAGTAAACAATGCCCAAGAAAGCCCAAAATTTTTCTAATCCAGTGGATTCAATTGACCAATATCTAAAGATTGGCATGAAATGAATGGTTTTATTTTCACCATCATTATAGGAAAGGAATAAACTGATTGGTTTTCGAATGTGATGAGTTTTTTCATTCTCTGGTATACCTTGATTAACATTTGAATTGTGGTAGAGTGATTTCTTTGTGGCACCAATCCATAGTAAACCAAATTGAACATACTCTTCAATCTTTGATAACCAAAGGAAAAGGAAAATATGGAAATGAGAGAATTGATTCTTTGACCAATAAGAGATGAATGCAACCTTTGGATGAGCAATCCATAACATTGATAACACCAAACCATTCTTTATAGAGTTTCTAAAGTAGAGTATTAAGAATACAAATATTTTACTATAATCAGGTGTGAATTTCGATAGGATAAAGGCTGCTTTTGGATGGAATAAATAGATGAAACTAACCAACTTCTTTTCATTTTCTCTCTTGAAAAAGTATAATAATAAAATATAGAAACGTTTGAAATCATCAGTACTACTCCAATAATCAATGAATCCGAATTTTCTTACGATGAATAGAATTGATAAATGATAGTCGGTGGTATCTTTCTTTCTCCAGAATAATGGGAATAGACATACTATACTCTTACCATCATGATGTCTATCATAACGGAAGAATGCAATCTTTGGATGAGCGAGCCAAATAAAACTGAAAACACTACGATATGCTGATTGAACCTCTTTAGTGTCATTATTGGTAATTCTATAATACAATGGTACAAATCTATGTTTAACAACTTTACCAAGCCTATTATAATTGAAAATGGATACAATTGGTGAAATGAACCAGAATAAACTGAAAATCTTAATACCATCGTCCAATTTAGAGTGGAGATAATAGAATAGTGGCAAGAAATACACAGAGAATTTGTATGAACTCTTACGTAGATTAAAAATTCCAAAGTTTGGCACGATATAAATGATACTCAATGCCATTGAACTAACTGTTACACGAGTTGAACTACGTTTACGAGAACGAGAGGTACTATTTTCTTCATCGATTTCAACGGGTTTAGAAGAATCTGGTATTAAACGATACCAAAATATTGGAAACATTCTGATGATTGAAGAGAATGGTGAAATTTCATAAAGGAAACAACTAATCAATGGATGGAAGAACCAAATGATTGCACAGGTCGTTGCTGAAACATCAAATTTATAATATACAAGCATGAAAATGTACCAAAGATTTTCAGTTGATTGTTTACTCTTATAAAAGAATGAAATGAATGGTTTGAAAAACCATAACAATGCAAAATGATTATAGTCTGTGATTCTCTCTGATTTCTTATGGAATAATGGCCAGAAATAGATTTTCTTTGTATCTGAAACTATATCTAATTTTTGAATTCTTGAAACATCGACTTCTCTATCGGTTGGACGACTTTCATTTAATACCATTTGATCGATTGATTCGGCAATACTTTGAGTTTTAGAGATTGAACGTTTGACAACTTTTTTATGGCAAAACAATGTTAAATGAGTAGTAACGAACCAAATGATAGAGATTCTAGTTAAATCTTTCAAAGTTGAGGTTATTTTATCATATGCCAATATCAATGCAATACGAAGGTGTTGACTATTTTGAACTTTATCATTCCAATATACCCATAGTGGTGCGAAGCCAGTGATTGAATATTTTTCACTATTATGTTTAAAGAATAGTAGAATATTCATTGTGAAATTCTCACTGAAATCACGATAGGTATGACGATATAAGAACCAACAGAACCATTTCAAATGATCTAATCCTTTAATTTGGTGAGAATAGAATGGGAAGAGATATCGATTTTCAACATTACTTGCTTCTCTATGATAATGAATATAGTAGGGTGGTAAGAAAGCTGGTGAAGCAAATGTAAACATATATTCAGCAGAATCTCTAAAGTAATAGAATGGAAGTACCAATGTATTTCTTTGAGGTCTAGTATCTTTATTGGTGATGAATCTCCAAAAGAATGGCATAATTAATAACATTTCATTGTAATCATTCTTTGATTTCCAAAAGAATGGCAATAATCTAATGGAATGACTATTATCGGTACCATTTGATTCATAGTGGAATAGAGGGAATAAGAAATCTACACTAAACAATTTACTCTCATCTTTGCCCAATTTAATACGGAATATTGGGAAGAGGAAATAACGATTGACCTTTGAACCTCTGTATGATTTACCATAGAATGGGAAATAGTAGGTGAAGAGTTCATTCTTTGATGCATCTTGAGTTCTAAAGAAGAATGGGAATAGCGTTTGGAATTTGAAAATTGATTTACGATAATAGATATACATTGGGAGTAATAATATCATTAAATGAGTTTCACCTTTATGAACATCAATAAATATTGGAGCAATCAATCTAAATGAATTTGATAGATTTCTATAATAATAATATAATGGTGATAATATGATATCCTTATCCTCTGTATGCTTTTGATAGAAAATTGGTAAAATAAATCTCTTTAAATAAGTACCCAATTTTCTTTGATAATAAATTGGTGAAAGGAAATAACTATCAATATCTATCAAAGACCATTTCATTATAAACAATGGTATTAAGAAGAATCTACTATCTGTACCACTATTAATATAAAATGCCAATGGTAATAATGATCTAAATATTAAACTATATTGTGTTACAGTTTCTTCATTATTTGATTTCTTTTCTTCTTTATGATTATTATTATTAT